>JMRR01017853.1:0-28889 GCA_000688735.1 Glossina austeni
CCCGGAGACGGATGAAGATGCTGAGCATAGCATCTTTCGCTGCACAAGGTTTGAGAATGGCAGACCTCGAATAAAGCCGAGGTTCCACCATCGGTAGCGTGCTAATGACAACCAGCCTCCGCGAAGTAATACCTAACGGTGGTCCCGCGGAGGAGAATGGTAGAAGAAGTGTGTGGGGGGGTAGTTTTTAGTAAGCGTCATGGATGGCGAATCGTGCATGCTGCTACTAAGAACCAGTAGTATCTTCCGAAGATTTTCTACCTCCTGCTCGCTGAGCAAAAAAAAAAAAACACACATGGCACGACACACTCATGCGAAGAAAAAAATTAAATGCACTCTTGCTGATGCGACTATTTCACCATATCGCATTTCAGCATACTTACACGTCTTATGATCCTTCCTCATTTCTATTTTTTATTATCACTATTTCCATTCGTATAAATACCTCGCTGAGAATGGAAAAAGAACTAGTATTATGGTGCATCATAAACGATAAAAAAGGTCAAATGGTATTTATGACACTTAAATGTATTTATAGAGAAAAATAAAAGACATATGGAATTTTACAGACAACGCTTGAAGGTAAGTTCACCAACATTTCTATCCTATATAAGCAGAGTTTTCTATTTAGTTATTTTCAAAAATACTAAAACCATCAAATCGGTTAGTGAGAGTTTAATTACTTAAAATAAAAAATAAAAAAATTCAAAATGGAACTAAAGAATAACAATATAATATCATCATCATCATCGTCATTATCATCATCAATATTATCATTATCAAGGGAATACGAGAATCATTTTACTGCGGAAATGATGATGACTGAAAATTATGATTCTCAGATGACATTGGACTCTGTAATTTTTTTACCTCCACAAACTTCCGAAATTACCTAGTAGATATAATCCAATCCCGTCTATTTAAATTGCTCAAGTTTCTCAAAGATCGGAGTTTAATTGGGCAACCGTCTCCCATGGCAAATAATCAAATGGACCAATCCCTTGAAAGCTTGACTCGGGATTACTGCCTCAGATATGAAACTGAAACACTTTCTGATGAAATTGAAAGCTATGATCATTATTTCAATGATAGCTTTGATGACCAACTGTGGAATATTAATATATCTACAGCTTACGGACTACAACAGACTTTTAGACGACAGTTTCAATAATGAAATTCTTAAGATTAATTTGGAGCGTTTAATACAATAAAGCATTAAACAAATAAATAACTATTAAATATATGTTTTATTTTTATTCTTCTGATAACTACATCCATTGTGATGCGAATGTGGCCACCAATCTATAAAAATAAATTATAAACTGAATTTTGGTTAATTTCTTCAAACTCGTGATTGGAAAAAGAACTACGTGATCAATACAACGAAAGACATGGTAAGAAATAAGAAACAAAAGATATATTTTTCATATAATTATTCTAAAAATCTCACAATTATTTTAAATGTTTTTAATAGACCTTTCTGCAGTCTCTTAATGACGCCTGGAAAACATTAGGACAAGGCTATACAAAGATAGATGAGTTATCAATTGACACAGCCTAGAAAATAGTGGGATGTAAAGCAAAAGCAACACAATATGGAGAAAAACTTGGCCTTTATTTGGAATCACCAGAGGGATAGTTACTGTGGATATTTCTTTCGAAACGTCTTAGTCAAGTATTCCCATCCCAGAATCCGTATAAAAAGTTAAAGGAAAATAATATTCAACATATTATCTTTCGGGGAAGATATAAACCTATAGCTAATGCACCTAATGTTGACTTTATTCCAAATGAAAGTAAAGAATTTGATATCTAAAATGAAATCTTAATTTATTTTATTAAAAATTCTTATTTACATAATTTAAGTATTTTCTTGTCATTAAAGCTGTAGTCAGTTTTGCTAAATTCTTTGAGATAAGCATTTAAACATTTTCGTTGACTCTGATATAAGCTACAAAGCAACGCATCATGTCCGCAAGTGCTTGAAAAATATCCTTAGAGTTGCTGTTTATTGTATACATACGTGTCGCAGTTTCTTTTTAAAAAATTGCGAAATTCTTTTTTCAATGGTCGTTGACCATATGAATCGAAGTATTCCGCTCCTAACTTGGAAATAAAGTAAAAGACCACCCAATGCTCTCCTGGCTGATTAGAGTAGTCTGTATTCGCTATTATAATAGCAGGCTTAGTGCTCACTTTCCGTGGTAAATTGTTAGCTGGAAAAACATCTTGAAAATAATTCTTTGTAGATTGATTTACCTTAGTGCTTGAGTGGCTAAGTGCTTGATCTATTTGTATCGTATGCATTTTAAAGCGTAATTTTCACGTTTTTGTTTCTATCAATCTCTAACATCGAATCATACTCGCAGTAAACTATGCAAGTTTGAATTGTTTGAGTTGCAATTTGAACACCATTGACTGACAAATTAAACATTTGCAAATAAAAATGCTCGAACTTGAAAGGAGCTGTTGTTCGATCACCTGAATAAACGATAATGTAAACCATAGAAAAAGCTAAAAATGTCGGAAGTTGTCCTCTGACAACATTATCTAATGAGAGGGTATGGTTTCCAGGATTCAGATTTATTAAATGGATATAAAGCTGCTTTCGTTTGTAATATTTTATGATGAACAACCAGTATTTCTGGATTAATAGTTATGTGATTCATAAACAATTATGTTTCGAATACCTTAAGCTGCGTTTCCTCGACAGGATTTTGCATTAAATAAAAGATGATTTTTCCAAATTAAATATAATGCGCAAATCAACATTATTTAGCAAGAGTTTAGGTTGATTAAAAATATCTCCATGCAGCTTTCCGAACAATTCAACTTTGTTACTCTTATCAGACAATTCGGTTAATTGTTTTTTACCATCATGAAACATATCACCGGTGTAGTAATCTGGATACCATCCAGAAATATGTCTTTTACTTTCTTACGTAGATTGAATTTTTTCTTGCATTTCGTGTTAGATCTCTTTTGTGACTGACGTCGTTCCCTTTTGATTCGACGTCTTACACTACTTTTGCCGAAACTTTTTTGAAATTTAGATGATATCTTATTGACTGCTTTTTCTGTTAAATTACTTAAAGAATTTTTGCTTTGCTCCGCCGAAATGTTTCTAAGTGGTTTGCGCCCGAAATCATTGAGAATAGACTTGCCTGTATCCATCGCTTGGTCTTTAATCGCATTCAAGCCTGAAAGAAACAACGGTTTTAAATTTCTAAAAAAGGACGCGAACAATGAACCAATGCCACGCCCATGTTGTACGACTCGTGGTGACACATATAATGATCCTATGTGACTTATTCCGCTGCCGATTTGATTAGAATAATATGGAGTATACACTTGCTCCATGTCAGTCTGTTACACTTCTGAATGAAATATTAATTGTGCTCTCGTTTGTATCAGTTTTATTTTAATTGCGGTTCTTTTTTCTAAAGTGAAGAGTAATGTAAGCAGGTGTAATAGAATCACGAAAATTATATTTGGAACCGTCTGCGCTAACTATGAGTATAGAGATGTCCTTTATAGTAGTAATTTCAACGCTATAGTAGACTACGCTGTTGAACTCAAAACACTTGCTCTTTCCTTTAAACGACAGAGCCCGAAGGCATCTTAAAATTTTATCTCCAACGCAACGAGGTTTTATTATATCAGTATAAATAAATAATGGTGAATATGCCTGCGCTTGTTCTTGAGATGTATCATTTTCAATGTTGACATTGTTTAAAAGAAGTTTGGTTATTGTAACTTCCCACTGATCATCTGTAATAATAGGAAGAATTACAATATTTGTAAATGAGTACAAAGTATTCTTTTCGTAAACGACAACTGAATTGTTGCTTAATAAAGTTACACAAAAATCCTCCATGTAGTTCATAGTTTAAAAGGTATTAGATATGAACTCAATGGACTCAAAACACGATTATAATGGTTTTTTATTTAATTTTATCGCAAATGTACATTTTTATAAAGCAATCCACTTAAAACTATTTTCGCCCTTCCGAATTGAAGATTTCTGACTCAATTTTCGTTTTTCGGCTGGAATGATAACATCTGTAAGCCGTTTTTAATTAAATCATCCTTAATCTTAAGTTGGCTTCTAAGCCGGGTGTTATAAGGAGAAATGCGTTTTTGAATTCTCGGTTTTACATTAGGTTTTGCAAGTTGTCTGCTTACTGGGTGTGGTGTCGCTTCTTTATTTATATTTAAGAATTTTTCAGGCTTCATAAATTCATCTTTTGTAATGCTGTCATCTAAGTCCCTTTGTTAGTTTTTTCTACTATTTTTGAAGGCGCTGTCATCTAAGTCACTTTGCAATTTTTCGCTACTATTTTTGTATATGCGGTCATCGTTCACGTTTAGGCGGGGGATTTCAGGTTTTTCAATGTTAACTTTCCCATCTTCTACATCACTTTTAGAAAGCGCCATTTCAGGTATATAGTCAAAGTTTTGCTTAATTGGTTTTAATTTTCTTCTAATATAAGTGTTTAATTCTTGTTTCATTTTGATCCACTTGTTATATTCTGAAAGCAAGACATGGTAACAGCTTTCCATTAATAAATTCCGCTGAATATCTGTCATTCATTATCGGGTCGTATGCACTTGGGTACAACAAAATTACTTTATTGGCTTAAATTTATTGAAGATTGTGTAACAATTTTCCAATAAATCCGCTTAAGAATGATGCTAACATTATAGGTAAGAAGTCACCACCTTTCTGTACAAGAACCTTTCTTTTAGACTTTGTGGCCGCGTTCGGTCTCGAGATGAATCTAAGTTCTTTTTTATAATTTTTTAAAACTTTTAAACCTTTATTTTTTAGTTTAATGTTTCCAGTTATTGTGTTAAAAATAATCTCAGTAAAAGTTGTAATTAATTTATCATCAACACAGTTGAGTATAGCTTTTGTTAATTTGCTATTATTAGTTTTGAGGAGCATATGTAGATCATATGTTTCTGGTTCTTCAATCCCTTTAAATTCGTTTTTAAGACCATTTTCTCCGGTGTCACAAAAACAATAGCAAAAATTCGGATGAAATATGTTCGTTCGGTATCTTAATAAATCATTTACGTTTTGCGTCGATTAATATATAACCGTGATGCTTGCTAGTCACTTCTTTATATATTCTCATAAGTTCAGATGAATTTTCAGGATGAATTTGCTTTGCTAAATGTTCAAACTGTAAGATATCTCCAGGATTTTTAAAAACAACTATATATTTTGAATTCAATGAAATATCTCTTGTGTGCGACGATTTGTGAAATATATTTTGTGTTACTACAATGACAGAGAAATTCGTATAGTGTGACCCCTTTGTAAAAAGCTCACAAACCGTTTTGTTGAAAGCGCGCATCATTAAGTCATCGAGTACGACGACAGCTGGTTCGCTGAGAACATTTTCCAAATTCTCTGGTATTCCATTGTTATATTCAATATTCGCAACATTATTTATATTAGGTTTCACATTTTCTTCACAATAACACCGAATAATGTGATTTCACATTAATCAAGAAATCCTTGTTGTAAATAAGATTTTTCAAAAATGTTGTTTTGCCTGACCCTCATGGTCCACTAATAAGCATAGTAAATGGATGGTAAAACTGACAAACATGTTGCCTTGTTTGTAGCATTATCGATCTGTCGCGCTCTACCATGATTAACAATTTATTAAGTTCATATTTTAACATAATATGACACCTAACCTAGTTAAGATAGCCTAATTTGGTTGTAACCCACTTAGTCGTAATTCTAGTAATAACATAGTTTAATCGTATTAATCGCTTACGCTATCATTATTGTAATAACCTACTTTAATTATATGAATTGCTTAAGTTAGCATATAATAATTTATTATATAAGCTACTGACCACACTTCAGGTGGGTCAGAAGAAGTAAACAAAAATTCAAATTAATAAGTAATAAGAATAATAAAGAGAATTTAAATTAAACAAGAAATCAAAAGAATCTTTAAATCGGTTAGTCACTACATGTTAATTATGAACCAGAGAATAAACTAGGACTTCACAGAATTTGTCATTTTATAAATATTTAACCTTAAGTAATAACTTTATTTATTTAATCTTAAGTAATAACTTTAATGGCGTTTGAGTTTTTTTTAAGACAGATAAAAAGTTTATAAAAATTATTGAGAGCACATCTAAATTTAAAATCATTTCAAGGATGTGGGCAGTAAGTAAAATAATTAGATAGTTTTCTCAAAGATGTTTGAGTGTCCACGAATAACACTTTCGATTTTAAATATTTTTTAGGAAATTCTTGTTTTTCTCTTCCGACGACTAAAACACACCCATAATTATTCAAGGGAGATATTATGTCACCTAAGCAGGAATAGTCTATTGCGCTATCCCACCATTTTAAACCATGAATAAATTTAGCACAAAAATGATTTTGATTCTTAGTCTTATCATTTAATTCCTTTTCACCGAATGGCGGTCTAAATAAAAAGTAGTTGGCTCTTTAATAAAAATTTGTTTCTGATTTCCATGACAATACTGGAAAATCAACAAGAGCGAACGCACTTTTAGTTACGCTGGACATAGTTTGACGAGTTACTGATAAATACTGGGCTGATTTTATATAATCTTTGACTTTATATTCTAAAAGAGCACACATCACTTTCAGCTCTAGTTGTGTCGAAACTCCGCGTTTACCAAAAAGAAATCAAGACCATGAATTAATATTTAGTTTGGAATATTTCATCAGTTTAAAAACTAAAATCAAACGTGGTTTTTCACCTTCAAGAAACTTTGGACTACTTTTATGGCTGCAAGATAATAAATGTAATTTTATTGGTTTCACCTGTGACCAATGGATTCATTTAATGGCTGACAAGGAATACATACAACTAAGATTGGATCAAATGGACTTTATAGAACCTGAGAGAATTCGAGATCATCCAACTCTAGACAACATTGCGTGTAATTTTAAATACAGTCGAGATGGACAATGTCTTTTGATTATTAATCAAAAAGGGCATAGAATAAAAATTGATGCTGAAACGTGGAGATTAATAGCCCGCGTTGGAATTTTTTTATCAACATTCCTATGCTGGAATACTATATTACAAAAGCAAATCTCGTTCTTTTATTACAATCATTTTTTACCAAAGTGCGTGGAGTTAAATAAGACTGATGTTCAATTGGCTGATATGTCCATATCTTTAGATCCTGATATTGAGGTTGATTTGTTAAGATTATGTTTTGAATTTTCTCGGAAGATGTCAAACAAGATTAGGCAGGATATTAAAATTCACAAGCTACATTTGGCAATTATAGAAAAATAAATGTATAAAAATGAGTAATATTCAAGTTGTTAATGAGATTCACAAACCAGTCAGACAAAATTTTGTTCGAAGGCGATTCATTCAAAAATGAATAAATGATACATGAGATTTAGTTGAGTTAATTCCATTTCATGAGCTAAATAATGGTTATAAATACCTTTTGGTAGGAATTGATGTATTTTCTAAATATGCTTTCGCGCAACCAGTAAAATCCAAAAGTTCTTTAGACATAGTTAAAGCTATGAAACAGGAATTGGGAAGAAGAAATACATCTCCAAGAAATATTTAGACTGATCAGGGAAAGGAATTTTTCAACAAAGATTTTAAACGTTTGATGAAGTATTATCAAATTAACCATTATCACACATACACTCATATGAAAGCCTCCATATGTGAAAGATTTAATAGAACATTAAAAGACTTAATGTGGAAAATGTTTAGTATGAATGGTAATTACAAATGGATAAACAATCTGCATACATTACTAGCCAAATACAATAATACGTGTCACAGAATAATAAAAATGAAAGCAAATGAAGTCAATAAACACAACGAGAAGCAGATATTGCAAACTGTATACAATTTCCCTAAACCATTTCCAAGACCAAAGTTTAAAATTGGGAATTATGTTACAATTAGCAAATTTAGAGGAGTATTTTTTGAAGGCTATGAACCAAACTGGACCACCGAAATATTTCAGATCAGTAAAATAAAAATTACGAATAAAATTACGAAAATACTGACATTCTAAAATACTATAAGGAAAATGAAATATTAGGATCATTTTATGAATACGAAATGAAAAAAGTTCGTGAAAAAAATGCCTATTTAGTGGAAAAAATATTGAAAATTTTTGTGAAGTGGCTATGGTTTGATCAAACTCATAATTCATGGGTTAATATAACTCAATTACTTCGATAAATATATATAAGACCAACCGAAAATGTTTGCTATTATTATTAATAATCGAAATAAAATGGAAACCCAAAAAATTTCATTGCGTATTAATTTTTACATTTATTCTTGCATAAATATTAATTACATTTCATTTACATATTTCTGTTATTTACTTTATAATTATTTTGCATTTATTCATATATACATAGTATTTATACATCGTTATTTGCGTATATATTTGATTACCTATTTTATAATTTCGCCACGCTAGTGTGGAAATTTTATCATCTAAAACACATCGCCTATCATCTAAATGATCTAACGGTATTTTTTTGCAGATCTCTGTATACAATCTGTGAGATCTGTTTCTTATAATTCTCTGTTCACCATAAACAGATTTTCTGTTTATAATGCAGTGTTTATAATCACTGTATTTTAATTTGTCGGTTACACATTTTTTTATCCCCTTAACTTTTTTCACTTCTTTTTATTTATTGTTCCCATCATTGACTATGTATGCATACGTTTAGGGTTTTAAACCTGCAAACTTCTTCATGATTCTCCCGGCATTCTTGTCTTTAATCAAACCTAATACTTTTTTGTTGTTAGGAATTATATTATGTATATTGCCGGGTAGGTAATCTGATGTATCAAATTTATTAGGATTATTTTTAATAATGTCATCAAATGATACCATCAGACGCTAATAATAATGTCCATATATATAATCTTTATTGTGTCACTCTGTTTAAGTAGAAAGTTATCGTGAATAATTTCCAATTTACTTTAGCTCGATTCCATATAACCCATTATCGAATATTTCGATACCCTTGAAGTTAGGTTTTGCTATGAGAGCTATATATCCTTCAGAATTCCTTCTGTTTTCATAACTATTTACTAAGCGAACGTCCCGACGATTTTCAACATTTTCCATGGTTTTCCCATACACAGCATTATTCATTAACTTGTAGAAGATCTTCTCAAATTCATTGCTGGCAACTTTTCTTCGATTGGTTTAAAAACCAATCGAAGGGCTCTAACCCTTTGACTAAATTTTAGGATTCTATGACTACATTTTAATTGTAACCCGTTTTATAACTCATTTTATGAGTTAAATCTGCTATGAATTTTTTATACTTTCCAGTAGGAGGAATTTTATTGTCTGCACAGAAAGGTAGTCAATCATGTTGATCATGATTGATGATTGATGATCAATTTGGGTCAACTTCCAAAATGTAACCACTACTTCCATCGATATCAGTGGAGTAAATATCAAAATCTTTTCTTAAAAATACTTTCGCTTAAACGTTGGAAGTTTGAATATGGAAGTTTTTGAGACATGATCTAACCATACAAATTGTTTGCATCCATATAGGCCAAATAATTTTCATTAAACTTATTATTTGACTCGCACTACCTTTGGGTGCACTGAGTAATGCCACCTCGAACACTAGTTTTTAAAAACGTATGAATTTCAGGATCCACAATTAGTTGCATTTCAATTTTAGTGCATTTCAGCATGGCTTCTCTTCATATTTCTCAACATAAAATTCCGAAATTCTCGAAAACGTCGGTTAGTACTAATACATCGGTTTCAAGGTACAGACCCATATAATCTTTAAGGGGTTGACACTCGAACGCGTCCCACATCCTCTTCGCGAAATTGTAGTCAGCTTGACTACATTCGCGATCGGCCAAATAATTATAAAAGCACTCTCGGCTTGGTAAAACTGGATCATCAAGCTTCTTGATGTCGCTTATATAATCATACGGAAAGACGTTAACGCAAACTTTTTTGGATTATTAACTACTTTCTTTAACACTTTAAACTGACTGGGCTGGAAATATTTGGCCAGTTTTTCTAAACTAGAATTTAAAAATCGATTAGAATCCACAAAATTCATTAAATATTTTATCTTATTCCCTTTCATCACTCCCTTCGTAATTGATATATACAATTCTTTGTTACAAGGTATAACCGACGAATTAGACCCTAGGTGTGTGACAAATAGGTGAATATCATACCTATTTAAATTATGAAAGATAATAGGAAAAGGGGTAGCTTAAATTGAAAAGATTTCCTACATTCTATATGGATGAACCCCACAAATTCCACTGTAAAATAACTATAGTACTTATTTTTATATCCTAAAACTATTTCCTCACAGGCGTAGCGTGTGGTGTTTTCTATTTCTATTGGTCGTTCATCTCGTAGTAGTTATTTAGGACTTGCGGAATTCTTGCAGTACAACTCAGAGAGGTGATCCATTTTCCGATGCATACGATTAAGAAATTCAGCTATGCAGGTTTCTCCTAATAAAAATAAGAAAAAAAATAAACAAATTCAATTAGTTACTTAAATGAAAACAAAAAAATTCCTTATATATTCACCAACAAAAGTGTACTGTTCATTACACTCTTCGTTATACACATGTGTAACGTAATACGAGACTGCGGACGCCTCATGCTGTTGAATTGCCCTCGTCCCCTCATTCCTATTAAGAACTTCTACGGGCTTAAGAACAGGGTCTATATCAGCATATATGATTATTGGCGGCAATAACTTCTTCTCCATATTTTTGAACTTGGTTACTGTTCCCGCTGATGGAAATACACTTTTCACTTTGGTGCCACCTTTCTTATAGAACGTTTGGAAATTGGAGTTTGGTGTGCAATGTGTAGTAGGTGTAAAGAATGTTTTGCTGCTTGTAGTTGTTATATTTTGTGTAAAGTGTCGATGAAGAGGGAACGTGAATGTTGTTAGAGAAAGCTGGACATGCGTAGCTGATGATGTGAGTGTGTTTGTGTGTGTATGAGATTTTTTTTTTTTATTTTTTTTTTTTTTTTTTTTTTTTTTTTTTTTAGCTCAGTGAGCAGGAGGTAGGAAATTTTCAAAAGACACTGCTGGTTCTTCGTAGCAGCAAATACGTTTTCTACGTACTAAAAACGACCCTCCCACACACACTTCTTCAACCACACTCCCCCGCCGGACCACCGTTAGGTATTACTTCGCGGAGGCTGGTTGTCGTTAGCGCGCTTCCGATAGTGGGACCTTGGTGGAATACACTATTGGCTTCCACCCCTTCTGCTCTCCACCCGTTGTCTCTCCACCCGTCGTAGCTCCGCGAGGGTATTGCTAGCTAACGCGTCTACAGCATTCCAAGCTGCTGTACTACCGATCATTAGGCTCGTTAACTCGTAAGGTGGCACTTGCGGCCGCCCTTTCTCAAACCTGCAGCAGTAGAACGTTATGTGCTCTGCGTCTTCTCCCGTATCTGTGCATATCGGGCAGTTAGGCGAGCTATCGTGCCCGAACCTGTATAGATACTTCCGAAAGCAGCCCGTGCCAGTCAGAAGCTGAGTGAGGTAATAGTTTACCTCTCCGTGGCGTCTTTCAACCCATACTGTCATGCTAGGGATTGGAACGAACGTCCATCTTCCTTTGGTCCTTCTTTCCCATCCCGACTGCCACATCCTCAACGAGACCATCCGCTCCTCACTTCTTATAACGCGTGAGGGGAGCTCGTTGCCATGACGCCGTTCGTAAATGCGGCTCATCTCGTCGGCCAGAATCTCGACTGGCAGGGTGCCAGCTAACACTAGCGCTGCTTCCTCCGACACGGTACGGAATGCGCAAATCTGCCTCAGGGCGCTAAGGCGATGTAACGTCGCCAATTTTTGGAGTGATGACTGAGGTCACCACCGTGGCTATGACCCCCCTCCTAGCTGTTTTCAGCCCACCCACATTTGGCATAATTCTTGCCAGTGCTATTTGGATGCCTGACGCTTTCTTCTCCACGTATTCAATATGAGGTGGTGATCAATTATGACTCCCAGATATTTGAACGCGAGGACTGATTGCACTGTGTCATCCCCGATCTTTATCCTGCACGTCTCTGTCTTTTACCGGCTGCTCACAAGCACAACTTCGGTTTTGTGTTCAGACAACTCTAGGCCCACCTTGATTAGCCATGCTTTGATGCGCAAGATTGCCTCGGTAGCTTTCACTTCTATGTCTGCAATTTGCTTTGCGACCACCACTATCGCTACGTCGTCGGCGAACCCAATACTTGTCGCGCTGGTGGGCAGCTGCAGCTTCAGAACGTCGTCATATATGATATTCCACAAGAGAGGGCCACCTGTGACCCCCACAGTAGCCTGAGCCCAGCCCTGCGTGTGTGCATAAGTGTGTCGTGGTATGTGTGTGGTGTTGCGTGTGCGGTAGTGTTTTTTTTTCTTGGTCAGCGAGCTGAAGTTAAAAAATCTTCAAAAGATACTGCTGGTTCTTAGTAGCAATATGCACGATTCGCCATTCATGGCGCTTATATACTAAAAACTATCCACCAAACGCTTTTTCAACCACTCTCCCCCGCGGGACAAACGTTAGGTATTACTTCGCGGAGGCTGGTTGGTAGCACGCCGATGGGGAGAACCTAGTGGAATACAATATTGGCTTCCACTCCCTCTGCCCTCTGCTTACAAAGTCGACTACTGTGCTCCAGACCACTTTGCCGGCAGTTAACCCCTCCAATATTTCATTCGGTTATGTTTGGGGTTCGCCATTCTCGAATCTTCTGCAGCAAAAAATGCTATGTTCTGCATCTTCGTTCGTTTCCGAGCATGCCATGCAATTCGGTAAGTTGTCGTGCCCGAATATGAATAGGTACCTTAGAAAACAGCCATAGCCAGTCAGAAACTGGTTGAGGTAGTAACTTAACTCACCGTGTGGCTTTTTGATCCATTGCATTATATTTGGGATAAGAACGAACGTTCATCTTCCTTTCGTTGTTTTTTCCTAATGCGACTGGCAAATCTTAATCTATGCTAGTCGCTCTTCTTTTTTGATGGCTTCTATGGAGGAGGCGTTCATGCAGCCCTGGATGGGCTTCATTTCGTCCGCCAAGATGTCGATTGGCATGATGCCAGCAATCACAACGGAAGCATCCTCCGACACTGTCCGGAATCCGCATATCTGCCTTAGCGCACCAAGACGATATATTGCCGCCAAATTTCGTTACACTGCCTTCACTGTGAGTGCACCGGCTCAAACCGGGCGTCCGTGCATTATGACCGAAGTTATCACCGTGGCTATTACTTTTCGATTGGTGAATTTCGGGCCACCAATATTTGGCATAATCCTTGCTAACGACGCCTGGATGCCGGCAGCTTTCTCAGCCGCGCAATCAACGTGGTACCTACAGTTGAGCCAATGGTCGAGCATAACTCCAAGGTATTTCAGGGCACGAGATGATTGCACCGTGTGCTGCCCGACTCGTATGCAACACCTTTCCGCGCGCTTGCGTTTGCTTATTAGTACCGCCTCAGTTTCCAGCTCTGCTAGCTCAAGCCCCATCTTATCCAGCCACGCCTTCACTTTAACGATAGCCTCGTTAGCCATCGTTTCCACCCGCGTACCGCACTTTGCAACCACAACCATTGCTATATCATCGGCAAAGCCGATAATCGTTACCCCGGCAGGAAGGTTCAGCTCAAGAATACCGTTATGCATTATGTTCCACTAGATAGGACCAAGAACCGATCTCAATGGGACACCCGTCGTAATTTTTTGCGTCTCTTTTCAATCTTCGCTATCATACACTAACGTGCGGTTCGAAAGGTAACTTGTTATTATCTCCAGTATATACCTTGGAACCTGCATTCTTATGATGGCCTCCTCTGTCCTTTGACCTTCTTGAGGACGACTTTATATGCCGTTCCCCGCGGATTAGTGTTGGTATCCTGGAATATTTCATGAAAGCTTTTCTTTTTGCTAGCGCTTATGGGTTTCATTAAGTCACTGCGCAAGTCTATGTAGAGTCTGAGCAGTTCATTAAAATTTGCCCTTCCCTTCGAGCACTGCACCTACTGGTGACCTCATTATTCCTCCGCTCACTTTGAAGGGGTTCTCTTCGCTCAAAGCGCCGGCGTGATCCCTAGTGCCTTTTGGTGTATTGTTTTTTTGGTTCATAGAATTCATTGTAATTGGTCCCCAACTGGGAAGCCGCTATCCTGTTCTGTTGGTGTAGTTGCTGTTAGGACACCATGGTTATCTTTGCAAGGAGTGAGATCATGCATAAGACAAGCTTTCAGTGCCAGGTACAGCATTAGCAAGGAGTTCATATCAGCTGAGCCTACACCCACCAACTTAACGGTGCGGCCTAGAACGTACTTCCCAAACTTGCCATAATTTTAACGGGGCGGCGGCGGTGTCAGTATTAACTCGACAACCAGTTCGGCTGGATGTCACTCCAACCTACTCAGGCAACGGAATACTGCCACCACCAGCTCTAAATCCTCTATTCAAGTAAGTGTTCCGGTATTCCTTAATGAAGGCCTTACCGGGCTCGGCCTTGATGCCTATCCATAGGCCTCGTAGTACTGTCTCCCACGGTGCCACCCCCATACTAAGAGTGGGTACCACCCCCCGGACGGCGCTTACTCGTCCCGTTACCGATTCGCAGCGCTATGCTGCCTTTTCAGCCGCCCCTCCCCTTCTGCCGCTCTTGGTCGGGGACTTTTTATTGGTGATTCGCAGCTAGCCTACAGATATACCCTTACGTACATGCAAGTCGATCACAATTCGCCACCTGTGACCCACACAGTAGCCTAAGCTAAGCACTGTGTATGTGCATAAGTGTGTCGCGGTGCGTGTGTGCGGGTGCGATTTTGTGGTACGAGCGGGCAAGCGTGCAGCCGTTGTTCCCCCATATATATACTACTATCCGGAAAGGCCAAAAAATTGCGCAGACCAAAAAAAAAAAGGTCCTTTTTGTTGCGGGCCTTAATTCGCCTCGAGGTTCCTCTATATATAAACTACTATTAAATATTTTTGTTGTTGTTGTTGTTGTTGTTGTACAGCATCTAGAATAAATAATAATCATATCGGGAAAATAGATCATGAAATATTTGTTGACTTGCAGTCCCTATACTTTAAAACAATGTAAACTTAATTACAAATATTAAAGAAATCCTACTAATTTTCCTGATATTAAGATAATGTTTATAAATATAGACATAGCCAAAGAATTCCTAACGACGCCTCACATGATGAATTTTGTTGGAAGCTCTGCTTAAAAAGTGAGCCGCCGTGAATCGATTTTTCGTGCCCACGCGAAAAAAATACGTTGAAATGAATAAAACTTTCAAGAATTTGAGGATATATTATTATTGGCCAGGTATGACTACTAGTATTTGTGACTACAACCAACGATATGTAAAATAGTTAATACGGAACGACTGTTTCCCAGGCTTTCAGTTGACTATATTAGTCCTTAGACTTACTCATTTATCTAAATTTCCGTTTATTAAAGCTCTGGAGCGACTTAGCACTAATGTAGCGTGTAAATTTATAGAATAAAAATTATTTCATAAATTTAGAGTACCAGAAACTATTGTGAAAAGGGTGGAAAAATTCTTGCAAAGATATGTAAGTCTCTCCTATCGTACCATAATGTCAAAGAAATTTTTACTGCAGTCCATTCTCCACAGGAAAACGCTTCTGAACGACTCATTAAAGCTATTGTAATGGTTATGTCAACGCGGATCACTAAAATCGTGACGAAGACTTAAGTATGATTGTCTGCGCTATAATATCGAACGTTCATTCAGCTGTTTGTAAAGGTCCGTATCATGCAATATTTGGACAACACACATGATCACAAATGGAACGGGTTATCCCCTATTTCGAAAGCTAAACCTACTAAATGATCAAACGTTAACGATAGCGCGTGAGGATTCGATTGAACTATCAAGGGGTTTAGCGAAGCTACATAAATCAAAAAAAATTTATTAGAAATGTAAAGTGTTGTAACATAAGAACTAAAGTGGTGAACTTTGTGGAAACCCATGGAGCTTATGGAAGGAATTTCAAACTACCCACTTTTGAGAAAAGCTATAAGGCGAAACTCTGGAGAAGGCTGAGAAGAAAAACCTCACAGAAACTAAAAATTCCAAGAAAAATATAAAACAACCTAATGAAAATTTAAACAAAATTTGAGTAAACGTATTTGTGCCTAGGGTGTCGAAGTTTATACCGCTGCGAAGTCCTCAAGGACTGTCTTAACATCTCGCTATGACTCGAAAATAAGCTGGTGGTGTTTACTGTTGTAGATTACCAATCTTTTGCATGTTTGCAATTGTTTAGGGATTCACTTGAAACTTGGATCTGCACTGGTTGTGGCTGTGCCTCTGTGCTAGATGTGTACATGCTTTTTCCTTTCTTATTTATGTATACATGTATTATTATTTTTTTTATTTTGTTGGTTTCTTTACTTCTCCTTATATATTTTGTACTAGTTTTTAATAACAATTAATATAAGATTTACTTCTGAGAGTAAATTGGATACGACCATTAATTTCATGTGTAAGTAAATAAAATAAACAAAAAAATAATAAATAAAATAAATAAAAAAAAAAAAACACGTCCTGGGCCATTTTGCACCTTACGCTACCTATGGTCTCGTTCGGCCCATAATTTTTATGCGAGACTTCGAATTTATCAACGCAATAGATGCAGTAATGCAATGATAAGTGACTTCAATTTCACTTTTATTAAATAATTTTCAAATTTCCTTACACCCTTTTAAAATATTTGAATGCTTAACAATTAAAAACAGATTCTCACGCCGAACTTAGAGACAAATTTTCTAAAAATTTGGAGGTTTTTTACTTTTTTTTCTACTGTCGTCTACTCTCTGTCGGTCTTCTTCATATTTGTCTCCTCTTTCCAGGCATGCCAAGTTCCTATGACTGCCAATTATTTTGTTCACCATTCTTTTTGTCATTGAAATTATCAAACCGACATTCTACAAGGTCTTCCTTGTAACTAATGTTGTAACATAAAATCAAATGTTACAACAGTGATGCGATAAAAATTTATTAAACTCCCCAATTAGATAATTTATATATGCTAAGTAATTTTATAACACCAATTTATCTGCATTTTTCCGAATTCACCTCAATTAACGGTCACCAGATTGTCGAGTAGAAATTTAAGAAGAATATCCATTATTGGGAATTTTGTTTTTCTTCTCCAGTACACTCAAGTAAAAAGGTAACGACATAGGCAAACCGCGCGTATTGATCATTGTTGTTTTAATAGACTTCAAAGAGCCGGACATTGAGATTAAGTGATAGACATAATTTAGGAGTCTGCAAATAATCCTGACCGCATTAAACAACTCATATTTATAATTACATTGACCAAGCTTAATGAATATGAAGTCCCTACAAAAGCTATAAGTGACATTAAAGTTTATCTCACCAAGTAATGTCGACGAATCGGTAGCACCATTTATTAACTTAATTAAGAAGGAAACAACAAGGATGAATCTACGTTTCCCAAGTGATGGTAAGGATAACAGAAGCAACCTATTTTCATAAGGGGAAGAGAAGCAATCGGGTCCCAATCCAAATTCCGAAGGGCATACAGCAAGAATTATTTTTGAACCGATTCAATTGAATCTACATAATACCTATAGAAAGGGGATCCCTTCTCGGTAACCCATCACTATGTTTTTCGCATTTTACTTTCCAAGTTCTTTTAATTGATATCCATATCGTTGGTATTTTAAGAAAGAAGTAATCGCGGTGTCCACCGTATTAATTTTAGAATTAACCCATTTTTGGACAGATAATACATCTTCATTGGAGCAATGTACAAAATAGTTTTAAACATTTTGTATAATTTGCGTTATGATAAATAAGCATAAAATCTCAAAAAAGCGAAAAAAGGTAATTGTATCACTTGTAACTTCGTGTGATCAGGGCCGACTCTTTCCATTTTTGAACGGAAAGAGTACAGAGTTTTGTAAAGTAAATATGGAAAATTTCAGCCTTGTAATTTTTATAATTTTTGAGGAACGAACAAAAGCCACAAATTATTGTAAAAAAAAAAAATTGAGTTCAGTTTATGCTCCACTGCCGGTTTCTGCTCAGACCAATTTGGCCCATTTTCAATACCAATCTGTGCGTGAAAACTTCTAATGTTTCTACTAAATTAGAAGTCGATATCCTAATTTTTGTGACTTGGAGAGTGCCAACAACGCACATCACACAACGGACGGACAGGCATGGCTAAAGTAACTCAGAATTTCACGTTAGACAAGAATATGTGTACTTTACAAGGTCTCTGAAGCTTCGTTTCATATGTTACGTACATTATGGAAAAAAACCAACTGAGTGTACCCTCATCTTACAGTGGTGGGTGTAATAAGAACATCTTATAACACGTATTAGAATTAAATTATGGGCTAAATTGAAAACAGGGACATATGCTGGTCACTAAACATGTGCTTTTATATTAATAGAGCAAATGAAAAAACAATCAAATACAAAGAAAATTATGATGATCCAATTTACCTGTACTTGTACAAAGCTTGAAAATCTTTAGTAGCACAATATAATGCTTTTAACCTTATTAACGGACAAAACAGAAAAATCAAGTATGTAGAAATGGTCGTTGAAAATTTTACACATTATTCGAAATGGATTAAATAACTCATAAACTGGAAGAGCACAAAATTTCTTGAGACCCTACTGGGGATGTGAATGTCAATATATAATATAATAAAGCCGGTGAATAAACTTTTACCGCTATTAGTTTAAACATGAAGGTTCCACCTAAAAGTTCACGCTTTTTTCAAGGGTAGGTAAATCAGTGAGGTTTAACTTATTATTATAAAGTGGAAGAGGTAGGGCAGGATCCAATCTCAAGTAACTTAAAGTAAACAACAAGAACTACCGATGAGCAGAGTCCAGGAGATCAACATGTCATCTACAACTAGGAAGCCTAACAACCGACGAGTATTCAAGAGTTGGTGTAACTAAAGATGAATACAAGCACTTGGTAACGTACGGGTCATTTAATTCTTGGGACCATGTTTTTATAAATCCCAGAAAAGATCTAGTTATATTAACTGAAATTTCTATATGAATATCAAACTTGAGTTTTAAGTCGGAAACAGCCAAGCCTTCATAATTACAGACATTTTCTAGGATTTGATTATCAATACGATACTAAGAGGGCAATGTATTACACCAGACAAAAGAAATCTTCTTATATTTTTTTTAAATTCAGCACTATACTATTGATTGCACACCATTTGCACAGGTTCACAAGATCAGGTTGAAGTAGCTTAGCACCATGTATTGAGTCACAGAAGAGGAAAAGCTTAACGTTGTCTGCAAACATCAAAATAACGCAATTTCGAATGCACTCTCGTATTGTCATTCACATGTACTATAAATAAAAGCGGACCAAGATGACGGGCCTGAGGAACACCAGAAGTAACGAAAATTACTCTATATTAAGAAGAACCAGTTACTAAACCAGGAAATCACACTCTTTGAAAAAGCGAGCTGATGTAATTTACAGACTAACAACTCATTATCCAGTTTGCCGAATGTTTTTGAAAAGTTTGTTTATGCTCGCAAAATGCTTTGTCGATTGAACCACAAAACTCCAAAAGATTAGTGGAGTTTGATCCACTGATCTACTTTTAATAAACGATGCTGTATGTAGTTTGGACAGTGCACTAGGCTTGGCAATTCTGCTATGATTCTTGCAAAATTTTTGAGGTCCACTCTTGTAAAGAGATGAAATAAAACTACTCTTCCAGACCGATGAAAATGGACGTTTTTCACACAACTATTAAAAATATGTGCACGAGAGGAAAATAGTAAATCGGCACAGTCGAGGAGAGTAGCGGACGGAACATCATCAGGACCAGGAAAGTTGGAAGTCTTCAAAGTTAACGATGCTATAAATATTTCTTCTGTGGAGAAGGACGCAGATGGAAAAATATCAAACCAGCTTATCAAATACGGAAAATTATCAGACGAAATACACGAAGATATGAATACTTCACTAAAAAAATCTGCAAAAACGTCAGTTATTACAAATGCAGCAGATGATTGGAAACTGCCAAAAATCATAACGGAAGGAAATTCTCCTACATTTCATTTAGAATTTACAAATTAAAAGAAGTCTCTAGAATTCTTAAGAAGTTTGTCTTTCGTTCCATTAATAACGTTGGAGTAACAAATTGCTGCGTATAAGCTCTAATCGAATCACCACGACTGAACATTTAAATAACTTCCTTTTTTATTGCGGGTCATCCGTGAATGCTTAGTAGCTCGAACAGAACAAACAAACGTATGACAAGACGTAAACGAACCCAAAACGAAAAGTGCCGAATAAAGCTGTCCGTACTGTGGTCACTACCAATAATTTGATTACACGGCTCATTGTCAAATGGATATTCTACGGCTAGCAAAAACGACGGATGATGGTTATCTTTTAGTGAAACAAAGTGATATGCTCGAGATAGCGATATATAATAAAAAAACAATATACAATATACAATAAAAAAACAAGAGAACCAGGTTTACAATAAAAATGTTGTTAATCTGAACAAGACCTAATCCATGGGCAACATCCAAAAACTCTTTGTAAATTAATGGGTAACAAAATGAATATAACATCTAAGTTCGTCGTAAAAACCCACGAAACATGGGGCAGATTGAAATCACCCGGCACTATTAACAAATCACTATATAAGCTTGAGACGACAAGTAACATATTTGATCAAAGTGAAGTGCTTTAAGCAAAGCGAAATATCAGGCACAGGAGCAATTTAAGAGCATGGAATGTACGCATTAAAGGTATGCAATTTTATTTTAACGGATACAAGCTCAACTGACGTAGCTGTAAAAGAACAAACTATGGGTGAAGGTAAGCAATGATTGACAGCAATTAATACTCCCCCACTAGTTTTGTCGTACTGAAAAACATCAAAATCAAACAAGAAATTTTCACCATCAAATATTCCC
Organism: Glossina austeni; assembly: GCA_000688735.1. Taxonomy (NCBI): domain Eukaryota; kingdom Metazoa; phylum Arthropoda; class Insecta; order Diptera; family Glossinidae; genus Glossina; species Glossina austeni. The sequence goes on from JMRR01017853.1 coordinate 21,042, forward strand.
GGCTTAACCCAGGTTTCTGTAAATTTTACAACAAGATGATTAGAATTAACGGAATTTACGAACGTATTGCGTAATTGCAAATTACAACCATGGACAGTTTGATACAGTATTTTTAGCAAAGGAGAGCTATTTTTTACTTTTCTTCTTACTGAAGTGTCTGCTCTAATATCACCGGAGTACAAATTCTTTAATAAAAAGTCACCGAGACCAAAATTTTACAGATAAAATACGATGAAGTAAAGTGTGTCAAAGATAATACAATATTTAACTTTAAGCAAGTTCCTAGCATAACACTCTTTGTTAAAGTGAGACAAATTGGTTCTGATCACGGACTATCTAAGTCCCTTAAAAATTCGATGTGTGCATTAAAATTGTTGGAGACTATTAGGAAATTATCGAAGTATAAAAAAATTTTAGTCTTTAGATTATTCGGGATTATCTTATCCGTAAGTCTGGAGATATTTTGTGGACGAGTCATAACCATAAACTAGTAAAGAGGCCGACCTCGCCATAATTGATTTTTACACGGTTTTCGAACTCACACAACAGATACACTTCAAGCACTATGCGATTCTTCCGTGACTCCAAGTTTCAGTTCCTTTGTATATTCATTTTCCAGAAGCCGGAGAAATAGTATAATTGCTCCTGGTCATGGTCAAGAGATATATCTTTTGCATTTTTTAAGCAATTTGCTCTTACGATTTTTCATCCAACCTAACTTTGGATTAAACCACGCTAGGTGTGAGCCTCCTATACTAGAGTGTGTTACTGGTACAGATAAGAAAATGGTATCATTCAGGCTTTTAAAAAACGAGGACACCAAAACGTCTATGCCTATAGATAGACAGATCTAGAGCAACACCCGCTACTCATCTTTTGACTCATCTTTTGAATCCTTTTTATTGAAAACATAGCTTCGCTGATCAAGAGTGGTGTAGGATGGGCTAGCCAGATTATGTTGGACGGCCTTACTGAATTGTGTTGATGCCTTCGTTGATGAGGATCCTCATGTAAGAGAAGAGGCGAACAAGGACTAACCAAGACATCTAGCACATTACGAAAGATTCGATGCAAGATCCTATCATTCATATTAGGAACATCATTTCACTTTAAGAGGCCTAACACGCAAATTTCGTCTAGAAATTCGTGAAGTGTATCTGAAAATCCAATAGGGATCAACCAGCTATTATCAACGTTAGGATGGGAAGAAATGTTAGGCTAGCTAGCGTTGCCAAGCGAAACAATTATATCCGGTGGCTTCATGCCACCACTTCATGAATAAATGAAGCACGTTTATTGTAAACGCTTAGAAGCAATGTAGGAACAAGTAATAGAAATATTTCGTTGTGCGACTATCACACGACACGGAATAAATTTACTGTCGGAAGACGCGGAGGATGCAATAGGACACGATACGAAAACAGAGAATACAGCTATGAAGACGCAACCCCCAATCTTATTTAACCTATCTTTCTTTCTTTCTAAATACACGGACACAAACCGAAAGGAACTTTGAACTGTGTCATTCGGGGTTGAGCCAAGTTTTCGGAAAGGCGTTTCGTTTCCATTTATATCATAATAATTGTATGGACTATAAATTTAGTGCGTGAAAATCTACCAGCTGAACATTAATTCAATCACCACTTAACAAGAAATACAGCAGAGCTAAGGTCAAGCAAAGTGTATATGCACTTTATTGTTTAAGAGCCCTGGAGCTTAGAAGCCCTTGAAACTTGTATTCCTTTGACTTTCCTTAATTATTAACACAAAATGTATTTGTTCAGATGATTAATACACATTAACAAAATATTTCAAAAAAAGAATTTAAGTGGAAACTGACGTTAGTTTGCACTACCTATATTTTGAAGTGCTATTATCAACGGGTCATAGAAAGTTGAGCTAATATGCCGTCCTCTTGAATCTTAGCTCCTGCTATTTTTAGTTCTCGCATTGAATCCTCAAGCTTCTTGATGTGAGTTACGACATTTTCATTTACCTCCGCGTTTTTAATTTTATCAATTTCTTTCCTGATTCACCAAATTCTTCTTGGCAAAGACAGAGGCACACATTCCCTTTACCACATTTTCCTGGCCATCTTTTCAAGACAGATATATCTCAAACAATTTGAATGTATGAGAGTCACTAGTTTGTCTTTACCTTCTCTTTTTCCAAAAATTCCTCCCTCCTAACTTCATCCTGCGGTGGATTAGCGGTAACTTCTTCTAGAGGAGCCCAATGTAGTTGTACGCTAACAGGTGTTAGAGTTCGCCAATTGGTGTTGGGGTACAACTTAGGCTTGAATGGTTGAATTCCATTCACCTCTCTATTAGCCATAATATTTCGTAAGTTCCTAACCTATTATAATTGACAAAGTGTGAAATTATTTCACATAAGGTAAATATTTCATTTTTTTTTTCACTTGTCCTTTTATCAGAGACAACTAAAACATAGCATGTCCTAACATATTATTCGAAATTCAAAATAGTGAAATCTCAGCTGCTTTGGAGATTCTATCATAAATCATTGTAGTTGCGCTTTCAATTAGCAGCAATTTAATTGCTTGCTTTCTCATTTTAACTATTTGTACGGGAAAAAATTATGTTGTTTCTCAAAATGACGTTACCTGACGGTATCAAGCGTTCGCAAAGCAAAAACGTACAGATCTCTGTGTTTTTAAGTAGATATGCGCTGTGGTACATAAGTAGCAGATTTGAAGAATTCTATATATTAAGTTTGGCAAATGCTTCAATAAATTTTAGTGAAAATTTTCTGTTGCAATATGAAGAAACTCTTTATAATTCAAAACAGTTGTATTGAAGGAATAATCTATCTTTACAGATTGGAAATATTATACGATGCAACAATCGTTCATTTACATATGTTTTCATTGTACAATGTTTCATTTGATTGTATGTTATTCTCTAATATTTTCTGTGTATTGTTTTTATTAAAATACATTGTATTATAATATTATGGTCCAAGAAAGCTTCTTGTTTAATTGTAATTGTAAACAAAAAAGAAAAGAACTTTTTTTTAAAGATTTAAAACAGATTGATCAGTTAGATAGGGAAAACCATGACTTTTAGAATGTAAAGATGAAAAGTGGGCTCGGTAGTATAGGTGCGGATGCAGCAGCTAAAGAGAAATGAAAATCCAACAACGGGCAAGATCTGGCAAGTATTTATGTGTGTACAAAATCGTCACAACTCGCATACCAAAAATTTGCACAACATCATCAGAAGCCTTACAGAAACTCGAAGATAAGCCCAAAGGACTTTAACAAAAAGTACCTCCATACAAAAAATTGATGAATATAATCATGCACGTAGATGGTAATGTGCAACAATATATAAGCATATACTATGAAATAAAGGAAATGTTGGGTGACTCGGGAATCATTATTCAGGTGGAACTGTTGAGAACAATTTTATTGTGAAATGCACAGCGAGCTTATAATGATTTTGTCATAGCAATGGAAACAGAGAATGATCTTCTCTACTTAAGTGCTGTAAAACCAAAATTTCTAGGGGCGCATGAGTACCACGTTCAAAACATTTTCAATGAGAAAAACAAAACTCAAGCTTTTGACATGAAAGGCTGATCAGAACACAAGGGCGGTATACAAAAGGGACCCAATATGGTGGTCCTGATCATTATTTAAATAAGTGTAACCAGAAGAAGAAGTAAAGGCAACAGCAATCTTTTAGTAGGTTGTAGTGTACCCTAATGTAGAGCACACATTCAATTATACGATTTGTAAACAAATTAAGCGTTTGAAAATGAAAAACGTGTTAAGTTTGTGACAAAGAAAGCAAATCGTACGATTGAAATACTCTCACCTTACCAATAACTGTATTTAGTGTAAGCAATTATAATTTCTGCAAAGTTCAGCAAAATTGTAAATAATAAAGATGTAAGAAATAGAAAATAAGAAGACAAAGCTTAGTATAAAAGAGGGAGAAAATTAAATAAAATCATTTCATTCTTTTCAATGAAACACCAATTAAGTGAATCGTTCTTTTTTTTCTTAGTGACTATTACGATCAATTTGTATTGCAATAGATTTTCTTAGCGCAGCGACGCTCAACGAATGAGACACGGGTTATAACAAAGCACCTATCAAACATAACTTGATAAATTCAATATTTATGCTTCAAATAGTATTTTGGCATATATACTTTTACCTCCTACACATACAATTAATCATCTTTACATGGCGATTCCGACAACCCCGAATCTCATTACAAGGTTAACAGTTGCAGAAATAATAAATTCGGATGCGATTGTATAAGGAAATAGTTAACGCGCTTGTTAAAGTAATTTGCCAATAGCGGTTTACCGGTTAATCGTTTTTGTTTTTGTCTTTGTCTTTTTTTTTTTTGCTTTCCATTATTTTAACTAACATAGCTGTTACAAGCAAAAGCCAGCATAACTTGAAATTTTAAAACGTAAGATTTCGAGGCCCTCTGAAGATGTCATGGTTTTTAAGTCCTGAAGACTAAAAGAAACTATTGGCTCCCAATGCAAGTGAACGATGATACTGAGGAAATCGAATTTAATAATTCCCAAAAATATGTTATATCTGGTAATGCTTCACAATGAATGAAGTTTTACCGAGAAAATAAGAGGTACAATTGACGTTTGTTTGTTTACAAGCAAACAACATCCTACAAACGTAAATAACAACAAAATTATATGAAATTTTTGTTAAAATGAAATAAAGTGAAATAATAACCATTTCTAACAAAGCACAAAAAAAATCAAATAAAAATAATGAAATAAATTGCTTACCGAGTCGACAACAATAAATCCTTAGACATATTATAGGACATGAAATTACCAGAAACTCCAATACGTTTTTTTATGTGACCAACTCCGGGGTCGTCGCTTATACGTGCGAGCACGGTGGTGATCAGAAAAGTTTAGAAGGAGAGTGGGGTAAAAAAACAAAGTTGCACTTATGAGCGTTAGACTTGAAAATGGGGAGCTCACGTACTGCAAGACACAACAGTGCTGGTAGGTTGTTCCAAAGGCGGGCAATCCGGCCAAAAAATGACGAGTCGTGGCAGTGAGCTGTGCCATATGCATATAACTGCAGGACGAATAGGTGAGAACACTTAGCAAGACGTGTAGTCCTGTTGAAGGATTTTATTGGTTGACATGTACTTTCATCTCTGTAGAAAAGTTCTCCCAAATGTACCCGCGCATTAAGTGCAACACAGTCCACGTTACACCGATGCTCAAGGGAATCGAGAGTTTTAAACACATTTTCGTCGCCCATGAGCACCTAAGTCTTTCTCGAATGTTCTCACCCACAAATGCGAGTTATATTCTACTTTTGGATAGACAAAGGCAGTGAAAAGCGTACGGATCTCGGCTGCAACAATATATTTTTTGCACCGCTTTAAAAAACCTAAGCATTTGACTGCGTCTTTTAATATTTCGAACACATGTTCTATCCAACTAACATCATTTTGTATTCTCATGCCCCGAACTACAAGAGTTGCCGACCTTCCGCATTGACACCACCAAAAGAAAAGGGTTGTTCATCATTGTTTCCGTGGGTTAGGAGACAGCTTAAGGTTTTCGTGGCATTAAATCTTACCCTATTAGCGTTGTGGTACACCTGCATTTAAGTCGAGTTCATTTCGAGGGTACCCGTACCCGTGGAACGCCTATCGAACGGTTTTAGAAGAAACTCGACACGTATCGAGTGAAAATCCTGTCAACACCGTATACAATTAGTTTGGAAACAAGAGCATCATTCCATACTCTATAGAGCGCCTTGGAGTTATCTACAACAACGACCTTACTTTCGCCAGAGTGGTGGATAGCTCGGCGTCAATTTTCGATAACGTAGAACAGTAGGTTACCAGTAGACCGATTTTTTCGAAAGCCATATTGCCTGTGGCTGATTAAGTAGTCGAAGTCCGATTGCTATAGCAAAAATGTTAGAGGTCACGGTCAATTACCACCTAAGAAGATATCTAAGTAGCCGGATTCTAGACATTTCTCTAACATTTTTGCTATAGTAGAACAGACTGACAATGGACGACAGTTTGCAGAATTTGTAGAGGTACCCTTCTTGGGTATGAGGTAGACTTTGGCAGCAAGTTGTAATATAGTTACATAGATCTGTGGCTACACTCAGTGCCCCCTGGCTAGCCCAGCTCTATTTACAAAAATAAATTATAACTAAATTCAATCTATAGGGAACACCATTGGCGTGAAGTCACATAACAGTTCTACGATTCGTCGGTGTTATTCCTCTGTCCTTTATTCCATATCTATGTATTTGTCGGTCCATTAAGTCACCGTCCGTGGCTACATCCACACACACACACACACACATACACACACTCAACTCATCCTTGCAAAACCTCCTATTCTTCTACTTCATAAATGTCATAATGGACATATATATTTTTTTTTTTACTATTACTTTTTTTTAAGGTTTTCCTTTCATTTTGTTTAATTAATTTCTTTTCTCGACACATTTCTTACTTAGTATGATGTTTTCCTTCCTTCCCTTGCTAACATGGCGCTTTCTTGATGTTCATATAAAGTGTATTTTCTTATATAAGTATATAAAATTTCCGCTTTACAAATTATGCGGCCATTCGTTAAAAGAAAATTCCGTAGTTATGCCTTTGGCTTATGTTCAGAAACCTTCCTCTCAACCCTCCACTATCTTGTCAACGACCTTTTCCGATAATCAAAAACCTTTGTTTTTTTTTTTTAACTGGAAAAAAATAAATAATTAATTTCTCCGTTCAAGCACACTTGATTTAATCGAAATTCTCACACTTTACTCCCAATTGACGAGTCTTTTGATCTGTTTCGTCTGTATTCTCTCTTGTCCCGATAATCAAAAAAGAGAATCGTGCCATTTGTTTATGCAAAACCCACACTTCTGCTATACAGACGGACTTTGGACGTTGTCCCCTTTTCATAATTCTCTCTTTAAAGGTCGCTACTATGTGAGCGGAGAATTATGGAAAGAAATCTTGACGAACGGAGTTCCCTTATCATACCTAAGACTACTCTTTTTGTAAAGACCAGAGAAAAAGCCGACCGACAAAAACCCACTACATATATATACGCGGACGTTATAAAGTTAGGAAAACGCCAGCGTGGTAGCACTATATTGTGCAACGACCTGGTCAGTGTTTGAACGTTTTTTTAGAACTATGGCTAAAGTTCCATCTGAACTTTGCGGCTATTGAAATTGGCAAGAACATTTTTAACGGCTCTCGTTTGAAAGAATAATGCAGGAGTCGAATCGCAGTAAGTTGCACTTTGAAGGAAATATTTCAGCCAAGACATTGGGTGTATTGGTCGTTATTGAGAAAAGTCGGAACCGATATGGAAGATTGGTTTCCAATTCTTTCTACAAAAACCCAGACGCTCTTATCACTTTTCAGAAAGGCAAGAAATTTGGCACACAGCCGTTGCTCCTGTAAAGCTTCTTCGCGGCGAGGCACCTGGTTGAACATATTTCTAGATTACTTGCGTACCAGATTAGTTTACTGATTTGGGTTAAGACACCAAACTTTAAATACTTCCTCTTAGAATCTGAATGCATCTTTGCAAGCTTGATTAAACCAGCACTTATCTTTGGGCTTAATCGAAGTATTTTTGAAGGGACTGTATGTTCGCATTTCATGTTGGATGACGTTTTGTATCATCTCTTCAATGGCATCAAGATTGTTATTTAGGAAGTATAGCTTGGAATTAAAATGCCTGAAAAAATTATTAAGCTTCGCCCAATTTGACTTACCGTACATAAAATATAACGTTTCAGGTTGGCGAAAGCTAACATATGAAAAGGATGCAGAGTTCGTGCAA
>JMRR01017854.1:0-24012 GCA_000688735.1 Glossina austeni
ACGGGCCATATTGGTCGGCTGATCACATCGTCGAGCACGAAATATTTTTTGGAATATTTCTATGACTGGTCTTGTAAGGACAGCTGTTGGTATCGGTATGCTCGGACTGTTGCGACTGTCAGCTGGATGCTCTCGTTGATTTCGCCGTGAGGAGTCGTTGTGCTTGAATAAAATGTCGATGCTATTTTAGGTTTCTTGCTCGGTATATATGCTATAGCTAGTACTTGTTGAGTTTCGATGTTAGATAACAGTAGTTGTGCCGTCTCGTTCGTTTCCGTATGTTCGGATATATTTTTATGATGAGGGACCAGAAAGTGTGTTCGTTATCTGGCTAGGGTTTCATACTCTGTTTGTAGCTTTAATAATCGACGGATGACCTCGGGTTTCTGCTCGCTGTCGATGAATTGGGCGCAGCGACGTCTCACCTCCTGCACGGAGCCATTGATATCTACATCGAAATTCCCTAAACAGGCTAGGCGTACGTCCCCTCGCAAGGGACTGGTCCAGCTTACTCTTAAAAACAAGTTGTTAGTTATTGATGCCCGTACAATTAAATATGAGTGTCGGTAGAGACTATAGCTAGCGGTTGGTATTAAAATTTATTTCGAGGTGTGCCGAAATTGAAGCCTGACTCATATTTCGTATTCTAGATCTCGTCAAAAGCTTTACCCTCAACTAGATCAACTTTACGCGAAAAGCAAACCCACGAATGTGGTCTAGATTGGCAAATTTCGGGAAAGTTTGGATACGCTATGGATTTTCGGTTTCTAGCTCGTAGAAAAAAATTTTTATTTGATTTGCTGTTCCTATTCGATGACTCCACCAATTGAACCCTTTCGAAAGATTATAACCTAATCCGGGAAGAGTGAATTCTGACTACGGATCAAAATTTCAGTTGGTACTACTATAAAATGCTCACGCACACTTTCTTTGTAAACACTCAGAAGTATTAACAGTAGAGTGGAAGGACAAGGCTCTTAATACTCGAGAAGGAGGCAATGAAACTAAATTTTAGTTTTTATTTTCTTTTGAAATTTTTTTCCAGTTTAATTTATTATGAGTTATTCTACGTTATTATAGACTAAAAATATATATTTTTTTACATTTTAATAGTAGGTTGAATTTAGTTGAAATTAGTTAAAATTTTTATTACGTTATATTTTACGATGTCCTATTTTAGTTTAATTTTCAATTTGTTTTTAATATATTATTGCGTTCTTTGTTGTCAATCCATTTGTTAACGTTGTCTTTATTAATTAAGCTTTCCCTTGAATTCAGTTGAATTATTTTATGTTCTTATTTGATTTTTATTTATTTTATGTTCTTATTTGACATTATGGTATTAAAATTTAATTTATTACAATTTATTGCAGATTGCGTAGTATTAAACTTTAATTATATAGTGTTTTATTCCAGTTTTAATTTCTATCATTATTATTTGATGTACTGATCTCTTTTGTATCCTGATTTACTACTGTAATTCAATTTATTATAAATTTCAATTTCCAGTTCTTTTTGGTTCCTTTTTTGTGTTCAGCTTTATGTCCTATTAATTATTTTATGTTAATTTTGTCTCATTGACTTTCGCTAAATTGATTAAATTTACTCAAAAATCTCCGATGTCAACCAATCTCGTTTTATTTCTTCAGAGTTGCCCCTTTTGACTAAGTGTAGAGTACTAATTTTGTAAATTTAGTATCGCCCTCTAGTGATAGAAGAATATTAACTACAAATGTCTCTTGTCTATGCTACTACTATCTGGCAATGCTGCGATTTCGTTTTCGCCTGTTATCCGATCGTATGTCATGTGGTAGTAATTAAACTTTTAAGTAATCTCACAACCCTTATCCTTCTTTTACTGTAAAACTTTACGTATTTTAATTTACCCTACGTCACTACCGCGTATATACCTGCTCCTACAATTATTGTACAAGGCTCACAAACTCCTAAGTGCAAGCCGACTGAAGATAAACATATTTCCTCCTTTTTTTTGCTATTTTATTAATATTGCAATTAATATCTAATTCCCACTCGCGAAACGCGTCGTTCCTATCGAGACCACGAATTTACTTATTAATTAAAATAAAGGAAATGATTTTTACGTAAATATAAATAAAAATAAAACTCTGCTCGTTTTATGGGCGAACGATAAATGTCTGAGAGTAACTTATATATTTCAACGTTTATCCACTTGACAACGACTTTGGAAGTAACGACTCTCATCGTGCACTTTGTTAGAAATGTTATTTGCTTTACAATATTGCAAGGTGACCTCGAAATTCAGTGACCTGCTACTTTTTTTTTTTCACTTTGGATGTGACACTTTTATCACAATCTTTTTTTTTTTTATATGTAGGATTTATTCCTCGACTTCGGACTTAAAAGAAATATTACTACCAGCCGTTATTCCTTGCGATGGTTTTTTCTCGCAACTGGTAAATGTACTTGTTGGAACTTCCTTGGTTCGGAGGAGACTTTTTCCTGTTTCCAGTCTCGCCTGCCTTCGTGTCACTCGTTTGTCCATTCCTTCCTTTTTTTTTGTTGAGTTTTAATTTGCACCGATCGAACTATTTTTCGTTTTTTTTCCGTTTTCCTTTTTTTTTTGTGAGTTTTGTTTGCATGGACCGAACTGCTTTTTTTCGTTTTTTTCTTTTTTTTTGTTGAGTTTTATTTTCTTGTAAAAAACTTTTTTTATTTTCCAGCCTTTTTTGGTTTCTTATATTTACGCATAGATTGAACTGATTTTTCGTTTTTGCCGACTGTCGTTTTTAGGATTTCCCTTGCTCGTGTTATTTGGCTTGCGCTGGTGCTTTTGTTTGCTTTTTTTTTCTCTTGTAAGTGCATCAGTGTAGATGTCGTAACTGTTTTTCACAATTATTTTGTCTCGTTATTTTCTCGACTTGTATTCTTTGCTATGTTAATTTATGCGTACGGTTTGTACGCGATTGGGTTTTTTTTCTTTTTGTTTGCCGTAGCGCATTTCTGTTTATTTTACCCTTTTTTCTTCTCCTGCGGTGTCTATTTTACTGTTTTACGGTATATTATAAATGTTGAAGTAACACGATCGCGCATATTTTGTCCCTCTTTTTTTGTTTCTCGGAACTGCGTGTTTATTAAGTTTTTTTTCACTCACAGAATATTTCCTCTTTTGCTGTTTGTCTGACTGTCCTGAAATTTTTCGGTTGGCTGCTCCGTTCAGAAGAAAGAAAAAATCACAAGCGGAAATAGACAGTCCCTCTACTCGGACAACAGTGAAAGTTACCTGTTTCGGACTTCCGCCAAGGTTGCTTGTGACAACCAATCCCGTTGTCTGTCATGCCAACTTATTATCACAATTGATGCTTAATCCTAATGTAAACTGAACCACGAGGGATATGTGAGGTCAAAACGAGGTACGAATTTTGCCCCTCGCAGCTCTTATATATATATACAATAGGATCAGCATCAAAAATCAAAATGATATATAAATAATTAATATGTGTGTACAAAGCAAATTAGTTTATCATTATATACATCATTTATATGTTAGGAATGCTAACGAAGAAAGAAAAGATTAAAATTGCACATTGTACCCTCTAACGAACTCAATATGACAATTGTGGGATCGTCAAATTGTAGCAAGACAAATGTCATGATTAGTCTAATAGAAAGACCTAATGGTCTCAGTTTTATATACATACACATATTTTCGAAATCTTTAAATCAACCAAAATATCGTTGTCTAAAGACAGTTATTGATCCGATAAAGCGTATAACTTATTTACATTCTCAGAAAATGAAAAAGTTATAAGCCTATCTAAGGCAAAACCACATTCAATAATGATATTCAATGGTGTAATATGCGATAAACAAAACACTATAAGAAATTTCTTTTGCATGGGTAGACATAAGCACATTGATTGCTTTTATTTATGTCAAACATACACAAAAATTCCCAAGCATCTAATACGTGATAATACAAACATGATAACAATGTTTAAACAAGATGAAATGATTGTGAGACACACATACAATCGGTAATATGTCATTTAAAAAATTTTTAACGAATTGTAGTGAGTGTTGGAAAGAAAAATAGGGTTTTGTTGCTGTGAGCAAGGATGATCCAATTGATAAGGGACGATATCGAAAAGGTTTCGACAATTTCATACAGTCAGACCAGACATAAAGCTGATCATTACGAGACGTAAAGCAGATATCTATCACATTGGGAGCAGATTAAGAACAGGTACCAAAGTTAGACCATAACAAAAAAAATGAATAATAAGTTGTTAAAGGATATTATGAAGACAAGAGAAGTGTTAAAAGCGAAGCTAAGAAATATTAAATTAAATCAAATAGGGAAGTTTTAATTATTGGAAGACACGTTTCAGCCTATAACGAAACCTTTGAAACGGATAATTGGAAAACTTAATAATAGAAGATCTGCATCATTGACGTCATCATTTAAGGAATAATTCGATACAAAATCATAATAATAGTGATGACGATAAGCGTAATAACGATAATAATAATAATGATGAGGTTAATGATCCAAATAATTTTGATTATAATAATGTTGAGGTTGAGGCTGATAGTGATGTTGCGATGGATACTAATGATGGCGATATCTGCATATAATTCATTAATAAATTATAGATATAAACCAAACTAAGAAGAAGAAAAATTAAGAGAATTTACTAAAGTATGGAAATAGCGGAAGAACTGCTAAGAGGGTATTTCGTAATACCCGTCTAACCGCAGCTGTGTCGTCAAATGTAGTTCATAACGCACATGTTGATTAACGGGATAACCAAGAAGAAGAAGTTGGTTCTCATAATAAAGAAGAAGAAGAAGAAGAAGACATGAATATTGATGAAGCCTCTTTGGGATCATCAGGGGGTTACAACAAAGCTAAACAATAATAGGAAAAGTTTCTAATTAAAAACAGTTTGCAGCGGAACATTAATAAGAAAAGAGCTAAAGTAGAGAAGAGTTTCAAGGGTTTAAGAAATTTAAAAAAAAAAAAAATTTACTTCAAAAAAAGAGCGCTACGACACCAACAACAACAACGCTAATTAGAATTGAACAAAAACGAAAAGCACGTAAATCGACAGAAATATCTTTCTTTCAATCAAAAACGAAAGAGTGAATCACAATTGAATACTGATAAAAAAGGAAATAAGAGCATGAAAAACAACGATGATGTTAGCATTAATTCAAATAAATCTCCACTACATAGTGTTACATGAATACTCATTAACAATGAAGAGTTAGATAACATTCATGGTTTTAATGTAGATCAAGGCGGAAACTCGCGATATGGAAATAATAACTTCAAATTTAATAAAGATAGCTCTATAGTGTATCATGTTTCACTCAAAACCTCAACATTAAACAAAAGAAGATCTAATAAAATATAAAGATATTCTAATATACAAACACAAGTGTACATAAACGTCATTATCAGCTGGGAGCACAAAGGAACAGCATTTAAATATCTGCATGTAATAAGTTCACTATTTTATAAGAAATCAAAACTTCTAACGAAAGGTAGTGGATACTCATCAGACACTCGTTAACCTACCCATACTTATGGGGACAATCCTATCGAGCTAGTTCATAGATTACGTTTACTTCTTTCATAAGAAAGTGATGGATACAATAATAACAAAAACGAAATAATTTTGATCGTTGAGGAACTGCGAGAAGTTAACATAATTAAATAAGGAAAATAATAATAATGAACTCTATAAATAAGTTTGGAGAAGGTTTAATTAATCATCATCAATATAAAAATTAAAAGTTAAAGACAAATTGGTATTAGTGTAAATAGTAATAGTACAGATCTTCATAAGAAAAGACTTTGTAATTTAATTGCACCTACTTATCCGAAATATGATGTAACAAAAGCTTATCTGCTTAGAAGAAGGATGCATTAACATTGTAAGACAGTGTAAACAACCTAACAACTGCATATACTTAAAAAAGGAATGCCGAATGCTATGAAAAGAATTGTTGAAAAAGTTATCGGAAACCGGAAAATTTCCAAATTGATGATGGTAAAGAATTTTTCAATAATCAATATCGTCAATTGATGCAAACCATTCATATTAATCACTATTCAACATATAGCTTTGTGAAAGCATCCACATTAGAACGATTTAAGAGAATATTAAAAGGAATGACGTGGAGAGAGTTTAGTTTTCAAGGAACATATAAATGCATTCATATATATAAGGAGCTTGTTGGTAAATATAATAACAAATTTCACAGAACAATAAAAATGACACTAAATCAAGCGAATTCTTCAAATGAGAAATCCCAGCTGGATACGGTGTTCACAATTTAAAAATATTTAAAAAACCAAAGTTTGAGAAGGCCTAGATACCCAATTGGACTACAGAAATCTTGAGCGCAGAAACTATAAAAAATACGAACACAAACATATATTTACTAAAAGACTATCAGGGACATGAAGTGAGAGATGGATTTTACGAATATGAACTGATGAAAACTAAATTTCCCCAAACGTATTTGGTTGAAAAAGTTCTAAGGAGAAGAAGAAATATGGTCTATGTTACATGGTTAGGATTTTCATCAGAACATAACTTCTAGATTAATACGAAAAATATGTCACAATAATAAAAAGTATCATGCACGTTCTTAGATAATTTATTCTCTGACCAGACGTTCAGATGTCCATAACGCCAACCTTAAACGGGGACTCCTTATTATTTATTGCAAACTATTTCGCTGCAATTGAAATACATGAAAATTATGTGTGTGGGCTAATAACTTTAGACACGTATTATTCAATTCCAATTGTCGGTCTAGAAAACAACTCATTTCATAATCGTGAAATTACAATTCCTATTAGTTCATACGAATTTTCTGATATAGCCGACTTAATTACAATTAATTAGCATGATTTGAACGAGAACGGATGACTCTCAATATTCAAGCAAATTATAATACCTTACAAACACACATAAAGCGTACAGCAGATATAATTTATTTCGATAAGAAGCGTTCGATTGGATCGTTATTAGTTGTTAGTAAGAGAACATTACAACAAGATATAGAACAGGTAAAATCATCGATGGAACAAAAATGAACACTCCAATGATTGAATGTACAACAAGTAATTTATATAAACAATGTCTCAGCACATGCTCTTTATCAGTTCTTGCTTACTGTTATTCCAGGTTGTAAAACTGTAGAGATACCGATTAATGTAATATATTTACCTATAAATATAAGAACGATAAATTCTATTGTCTTGAAAGTTGTCGATCAATCTGGCAATTTAATAAATTGCCGTGGAGAAAAAATATCAATAAGACTGCATTTAAAACAATTACAACAACAATTAAAATATTCAACAAAAAAGACGTGCTTAATGATTCCATCCACCAATGATTATCATCGCCATACAGCGGTAATAAGAATAATAAAAAATATAAACGAATAAAGCCGTAAAAAACTACTAATACCTTAAGTATAGTTAATCAGGAGTTTTTAAATAGTTTGTGGTTTCACTTAAAATAAAAAATGAGTAATGTAATTAACATATTAAAAAAAACACAATTTGACAATTCAACTATAAAAAAATAATACCACAGTTACACATCATATTTACAATCGTTTAAAAATAATTATGAAATTCGTATATCAATTCAAAATGAAGATTTGTATGTCTTACCAAGCGGAAGATTTCTATATGTTGAAGGAACTGCATCAAAGAAGTATGGTACAGTCTAACCATGTAAAACTATTAATTAATTGTATGGAACATCTATTTGATGAAGTTCGATATGAGCTTAGCGGTATAGAAATTGGTCATACAACCGAAATAAAAAACTTTGTGTTACTCAATAAACGTGAAAGTGAGAACCTACTGAATGCATGGTGGCCATCATTTATTATTGATGAACTATTGTTAGTGCTTATTTCAACTTTTGCATGGCACTGAAGATTCTACTTGGATTTGCTGAAATTTTCAATAAAATCGTAGTTAATTCTAAACACGAATTGATTTTGCTACGGTCTAAAGATAGTGAAAGTTGCAACAGTGCTTCATCTTGTGCTAACTGTGGTCTTACTCGATATGCTAAATGCTGCATGCGTAGTTTCTGCATAAATTGCAATGATCAGCATTCGGCGTTAGACAAGCAATGCCCGCGTTATCTACGAATGCGCGAAATTCTAAAAATCAACACAGAAAATTATTGTAGCATGGGCGAAGTGCGACGCAAGTACTGCGAAATAAATCCAACTAGAGCCCAAAGAATTAACAAAAGTAATACCTACGTTGCTGTCGCCTCGTAAATCGATCCTAATAAGCCTTTAACTCCAACTCCTTCAAATGAAAAACCTGTTCTACCATCAGCCAAAACCTATATTGCGAAACCAGATCCATCACCCGTCAAAGATAATAATGAAAAAAACAAAGCAACGGCAAATATTGAAAAAATTAAAACAACTATCCTAAAGTCTAATAAACTAAATACCCCAGAATCAGCAGCTGTGAACTCTAGTCTACAAATTGCAAGTTGTAATGAATCCAATCTTGCATGCTTTAATCAACCTTCAATTTCAAATTATTGACGTGCGCCCACTATTTGCACTTCAAATGTACGCAAACACCTAACTACAGATTATTCTTCTTGTAAGAACAAATTATTCACGCAAAATTCTTATAGCGACATTTTCGACGGAGACGCTGACATGTCAACTTAACCCACCTACCACTCCGTTTTCAGAGTTGGTCTTCATTTTATTTTAAGACCCATGAAATCATGGAATGTTGGACCCAAATTCTTCAACTACATCAAACCATTCATGTCGGCTCGGCGGTTTCAAGTTAGAATTAACAATCACCTTTCTGATTATTTCCGCTAATGATTCCCATTCCACAAGGATCTCCTCTTTCTGTCACGCTTTTTCGCATTGTCTCTACGCGATGTATACATTTTAACAAAAGAAAACGATAGCACGAAGGCAATCAACATCCCCGAATCTATTGGACGAGAGATCTCCACACGGGTAAATTCGTCAGGCGCTAAAATTTCTATGCAAAAATAAAAAAAAAATGCACATTTGTCGAAAGCAGGTATGTGATGCAGGAAATTTACTGATGCATATTAATGATTTACCACTGCTAAACGTACAGACGCTCGATATTCTCGGGCTCACGGTTTCCAACAAATATCATTAGAAAACACACTGTCTTCGGTTAAAAAAGTCCATTTTAACAAGGGTGAATTTCACACAATATGTTGCTTGGAAAAACCATGCGCACATTAACACTATTGCTTATCTTACCAAAATGCTCGTTTTAAGCAATACTGGCTGGGCTTTGATGATGTATGGCAATATCTGCAAAACTAATATCAACATCCTTAAACTTGTCCAGAGCAGGTTGCTATGCTTTTAGGGCGACGCCCGTAAACAGTATTATAATTGAAACTGGTCTCCCTGCTTTAGAAAATGGACTTTATGAGTTAAAAGCTAAAATAGTCCCGGAGCTTCTTAATTCAAACAAACCTTTTCTGGGTGAAGATGTGAGGAAGATTATATAATATATATATATAGATATATTAAATTCGAAAGTCACCATCTGACTGTTGTTTGTACGTCGCAAAAGAATTGAACATTCCCTTAAAAATTTTCCGCTATTTTGATCTTAAACCTCCATGGACTTTGAAAGAGTACTCTTTTGACATTTCGCTGTCTATGCGCAAGAAAGAAGATACTCTAAATTACGTCTTCAGGAATCTAATAGCTGAAAAACCCGAGTACTGGAGATGCCTTAAAATCTTCAGGCCTGGCACCTGCTTGTGCCGTGGTAGACGCTTCAGGACATGTTCCTCTCAATCACACATTCCACGAAAGTGTTTCAACGTTCGCCACCGAAGCCAGTGCTATCCTTCACGCTGCGAACCTTTTCCATAAAGACAAATTCAAAACCGTCATTGTTACTGACAGTTTCTCTGTCAGTCTGTAAATTCAATGGTGATATAAGTAAATATTTAAATTTTCGAATAAGACTTCCAGACGATACAACGCGAACAATGACACATTTATCATTTTAGTTGCTAACCCAATTATCGGAAGATAAAATTTCAACAACAACAATAATATTACCACCAACAACACCGAAAACGTTAAAAATATATAATAGACGAGCAAGAAATGATGATTATAAACTATTTATAATAAATGATGTAATTGAAGCTTTTAAAAAGGATTTAACAGAGAAAGAAGCAAACTTCGAAGGTGTTATTGAAAGTGCAAGTTACGTATATCGTAAACGTAATATGTATTGTTTTGATTTTAAGGATTCACCTTCAAATTTTGTGGTGGTGATGGTGGTGGAAATGAAAGAGAAAATTCAAACTTTAATGAAAGAGAAAATTAGTATGAAGAGAGTCCACTAGTCGATCGAACTAAAAATGATATAAATGTAAGAACTATCAATATCAACGATTATTTACAAACATTGCATATGAGCATACCGTTAGAGACCCACAATAGCAAGTATGGTAACAAAAAAATACATAGGGTTTTAAGGACATTTTCCAATATTGTTTCCGATAAAGATAAAAAGAAACTCACCAGTATTCCGTCACATCTGGGATATGTAAACGATTTCAATATAAATAAAAACAAATACGGTGAACAAACGGTGAGGACTGCGTTTGGTCAGGCGAGAATGCTACATGTGGACCAGATACATGTAATTGTACATATTAATTGTACTAAGAGGAAGAAGCAAAAAAAATTATGCAATTCTATTATAATATAATATACAATACATGTGAATATGAACATTGCACTTACTCTAATACTATGTCATCATCATCAAAAAAAGGGATATATAAACAATGTATTTAATTATCTAGAGAACCTTGCATTATAACAATGTGTGAAGCTAAAATACTTATTATTATTGATGTACAAGCTTATTGTAATGCAAATAAATTTATTGCAAAAAAAGTTTGCATCTCTGACTATGACTCACAAATCAAAAATTTCATAATTCAACCTCTGTTCAAATATTCACAACAACTGGTTGTGTAATCATTTTCATAGCTTACGATGGGATAATGGGGATGGGGTACGATGGTAATTCAAAGTTAAGAGATGTTGAAGAATAACTAAAGATTAAAAAAGATCAAAATGCAAGTGTATATGTTAAAAGACTTGAGAAAATGAAATGGGTAAAGACTAATCTATATAAAACTGATACAAATACAAATGAATGTAATTACCAAACGGTTTTTTTGTATCTCAAAGAAAAAAATTTTTTTTTATTTTGTTGATTAAACCATGTTCTGAGCTATTCAATGACATCATTTGAACGTTCTTGCTTAAGTTGAACTATTTGGGTTTTTGGAATAATTCCAATTAGTCGTTCGGAATGCCTGTTTTGATTGTCCAAACGAGCTCTCTTGATGTTGTTATTTGAGCTAACTTATCCAACGGCGTGATAGTTTTTTTTTTTTAATATATTTATAAGCGACATGTATTAAAGATGTCAAACACAAATGATGACGGGTGGAAAGCGGTTGTAATTTCGAAATAAACACAAACTTCAACGCGATAAAGTAATATAGCCTGATATAAAAAAACACGAATAGGCAAAATAATGACTAACGATCAATTTGTGCTGGTAACGAAAGTATACTTTATTGGGCATTAAAGATTACAATTAACCCAAAGTAATTAGGAATTATTTTAAAAATATTAAATATAGTAATCATGAAAAAATTAACCACGAGAAAACAATGAATGCAAAATATTACAAAACCGCAAAGAAAACTAATAATATACACTTGTACAACGTAAACAACAACAACGGAAGAAAAAAGAGAAAGTGTTCTTTGTCTAAAAAGGCAAAGTGTCGATGTAAACATATATATACACCCCGCAAGTACAGCATAAACATGTTCAGGTCATCCGAATGTTTGCACAAATCAATCTCGAAGAAAACAAACTTCTTGTGTTGTAGGGTATACACAGTTTATAAAATGGTTTGCAACACCACCACAACATAAACAACAATCTTCCTCTGCTGTAGAGTATACACAGTTTATGAAACGATTTGCAACAACAACGCAACAACACTATTAACTTCCTTCCTATAGTGTAGGGTATACTCTATTTAGAAAAGGTTTGCAACAGCCCCGCAACAACACAAAAACTTCCTATACTCAGTTGGTTTCCTACCCTCTGTATAAACCAAAATTTGTATTAATTACATTATATTTTTTTTACATGATTAATTCAAAAATGTGACACACACACAAGTTCTCGATTTGTGGTTAAAAAGTAAATGTATGTCAGCTATTAATAACATTAAGAGAGGTCACTGGATCAATTAAAAAAACCAGAAAACCACAAAAAAGCAATTAACTTCATATACCACCACAACAACATGCTCGAAAACCTCGGCACGAACACCCATTTCGAACGCTCGGATTCAGAAAACTCACACCAACATTATTCGGGTCACATTCAGACGCGTTGGGGTGGGCGGAACCACGCCTTTTGTAATTCGAATACCAAGAAGCCACGGCTCACCCAACAAAAAAATTTTTTTAGTGTAGGGGATTCGCTATCTACCCGCATCGTGCATCGAAATGTATGGAAGAAAGTAATGCAGAAAATACACTTATTACCTACTAGTAATTAGCAAATTATATGCGCTATTACGAAGCCTTAATCTTTTACAAGCCCCTTCGTCTTCCTTAAGAATTCAATGAGGTATTAGAATTAATTAGAGGAAATGCCCGTGAAAATGTTACGAGGGCTTACACTCAATATGTTGCCAACTGCAGTTTGCGTTTATGTCCAGTTACCTATCGCATCGGGCAAACCGTGCTTCAAAGGGCCTCTACCCAGTCGCTTGGTAGATCGTTATAATAGTGAGTTAGCCAATCAATTCGAAAATAATAATATAAAATAAAATAATAAAAAAATAACAATAACGAAACATGGGTCATGCTCATATGAGCTTAAAGACTTTAAAGGTAAAAGGATAGGCATATTTCACGCTAAAGACCTGCGCACTTGATTACCTCATCGCGCTAACTATCTTCTAGCTATATCTATTCTAGACAAATATGAAGAAAAAAAGGGAAGGGCTTTCCTGAAAATGTGTCTTCATATGCCTACCCTTGTCAATTTAGTTATGTATCATATTCTTTGAATAGTTGCCTCTAACTGTTGATGCTCCAGATCACGCTCGCGCAACACCTGCATTTGACCTTCGGTTATAACACTAATTATAAATACAATCCTGTAGTATTGTAGATCGCAGGGTCGTAAATTCGCTGACGAGAATTCACAAGTAGGAAAAATAATTGGCAGCACTAAGATATTGGCATGCTTGATAAAGAAAAAAAGCAAAATGGAGATGGGTAAAAAGAGGAGAGCCCACATTGGTAAAGGAAAACAAAAGATCTGGGACGGAACAACAAATTTTTAACTTTTTGATAAGACGGAAAACGGTTTCCTTTGTGTCCGAAAACTAAAAATATAACGAATTTAATTTGTATTAAAGAAGAAGAATTTAAAACATTAAATCTAGGCATAAAATTAAATATAGAACGTATTAAGCAAAATTAAAGTATTAGAGAAACTAGAGAGACAAATGGTAGTGGCAAATCATCTCAAATGTATTAAAAAGCGTATAAACGAAATCATTTTGTAAGGCATAATACTTCATTATAAGCGCACAAAAGGAGGAGAATTATTTCTTCTAGAATCTGCGTTTTGTTAATTGTTATTAATCGCTGGCCTATTAATGGCCAACAATAAAAATCTTAAAAAACTGTAAACAGAAATGTGACAAAGAAATTGATAAGTGAGATTATTTAGCATTAATGTACTACGTAAATTTAATGAAAAGATGTGGGTGTATGATTTGGTAATCAAAATGAGAATGTGAGAATAAGCACTAAAAAATGTGAATTATGTGAGAATAAACATCAAAATTGTGAATTATGTGAGAATAAGCCTCAAAAAATGTGAATTATGTTAGAATAAGCACCAAAAAATGTGAATTGTGTGAGAATAAGCCTCAAAAATGTGAATTATGTGAGAATAAGCACCGAAAAATGTGAATTATGTGAGAATAAACATCAAAAATGTGAATTATGTGAGAATAAACATCAAAAATGTGAATTGTGTGAGAATAAGTGAGAGTATGAAATTTTGACCACTTGTTGTGTCAAAAATTTTGTTTATTTGCTTAAATTTTTGGTTAACCGCAACAACTATAAAAATTTCAAAAAGGAAAAGAATAAAGATTTTAATTTTTACTCTTCTCCGAAATATCAATTTAACTACAGATATTGTAAAAATTATCTTTCGCTTTGAAAGTTTTGTGTGTTTATTGAAACAATTTTTCGTCAATTTTTAAAATTTTATTTATTTAATCATATGGTGGATTAAGGATCAGGTGAATCAGATGTTTCAGATGCTGTAATGTGTGTTTTGTATGAAATAAACGAATTAAAAAGAATATGAGTCAAAACAAACGAATGCGAAAAAAAAGAATCAAGAAGATTGGTGTGCGCAGGCATTTAAATCAATTTCATTAACACGTTCGCGGACGCGAAAAATTTCAGGGAGCTGCAAATATAGACAGGCAATTATTTTTGAAACTAGTTATAATATCGAAAATCTGATTATACACATATTATAAGAGTAGTCAGAGGATCGTATTTTAAGGGTTATATGAAATGAATGTTATAGCATCCACGACAATATAGATCATATTTTTCAACTAGGATGACGTGAATGCTATAGCATTCATTCATAGAATAGATGAGAAAAAAAGACAGCGCAATCGCGTTGTCTGCGATTCTTCGACAGTGTTTTTTCAAAACCGTCTTGGACTCAAATGTCTAACTGAAGCAGATAATGAAATGTCTAAGCATTTACAATGCACATTGTTGAAAGTAAGGGAAATTTTCAGAAAAAAATGTGCAATGATGCAGTCAGCTCTCTGTGAGAATTCTACGAAATATAGATGTTATAGCATTCACGTCAAGTATTGCACTTCTAGTTTACTCCATGTGCCGGCTTAAGGAAATTTGTAAATACGCGGAGAAAAATAAAAAAAATAAGAAAGTACTTAATGAATCAATTGGTCATTACTTTGAACTGTATATTAATTACAAAAACTTAAGGTTACATGAAATTAAATGAACAAAAATTGGCTTTAAAATTTAAATGCTATAGCATCCACGTCATTTTGCATTCCTATGAAAATGAATGGTATAGCATTCACGTCCGCGAACGTGTTAAGAGCGACGCCTCACATATAATACATTTTTTCCAACGTTTTTTTCAATCCCCGAAACAGCTGTTGCAGTCGATTTTCGGAATGGTATTCAAAGTTTTCTTTGATTCAGCTTGTATGTCTTCAAAGGAGTCAAAACGTTGCACTCGGAGTGGTCTTTTCCATTTAAGTTATAGTCAGAAATCATGTACGGGTAAATCAGTGAATACGGTGGATGTGGAGCGATATGTGTTGAATTTTTTACGAAATAGTCTCGTACAATTAATGTGGTGTGGGGTAGCGCATTATTTCATCGGTAGACGTTGATGGTCATCCGGAACGCTCTTCATCTGTAACCCGTTCACGGCATTCTTTGAACTTCTGCTTAAGCATAGATTACCACGAAATAAAAATAATAAAAAAATTATTCTATACTATTTCAAAATACAGTCATATATTAGTGCGTCAATAGTAAATACTAAGTCGCCAGTCAGGCCATAATGGCGTCCTTACTTTTCATTTCTTGCCTACCTGAAACCAATCTGTTTTTTTATACGATTAAATTCATTACATCAATATTAGTATAGATAAATATATGAAATAATACACTTAGCAGCTATTCCACTTTTGCACTGTCTTCACAGGATCACTACACCACATTCCCAGACCTCCCTTTTTGCTTCGTTTCTCATTTTTATTTTCAGTCATAGCACAAAAAGGAGAGTATGCTGTTCTTTAAATTTTTTTTATATTTTAAGTTTTTTCTAATCACTTAACATTCATGTACAACACATGTTTTTATTTTCTTAGCAGGTGACTTTTTCTTCAGTTGTTCATCATAGCCTTCCATTAATTTATTATCCGTTTGAACGGCTTTTAATTAATTTATGATCTTAAAGTTACGTTTAATTTATTACATTTTTAAGCTGTAATTTATTGTAGTCTAAAACATATTTCTTTTAGTTTCTCATTATTTTGAATTTTTGAACTTTTTTTTGTTTTTTTAATATCAATTTTAACTTTCCTCCGTAGTATGTTCACTGTATTTTTAAGCAATTTATTAATTTTTTTAAATACTCTCCTGACTCATTTTTAAGCCGATTTTTCTCAAAATTCCTAATTCCTTTTCGAATGTCTTTCCCATGTTCCTTTTCTATTTATTTCATATTTGTTCTAGAAGGCCTTTCTTTCCTTTTCTTTTGTGTTACGGCTTTAAGCGTTTTCATCACGTTTTATAAACGTTTGGATATGTTAATAATTGAATGTACAACTCCACTTAGATCTCATCTAAGATCTATTAGATTTATTATTAATCATTTCACTATTAACATTTTTTTTACCATTTTTGATAATGTTTTGCCACCTTGATAATATCAATTTTTGTGTTTAAGGATAAAAGAACTTTTAAATATCTTTCGATTTTTCTTTTTTAAATCGGCTCAAATTAAAAACACTTAGTGGTTTTTCCGTAACTAATCATCCACTCAACTGTCCTTCTTGCTGTCTCACTGGCTAATCACAGTTCATACTCAGGAAACTTTCCCTATTTCTTTTTCACCTTTTCTCTCTTTTCAGACGGACTATTTCCTATTTCTTATCATAATTCTTTCCTTTTTGTTCAGCTATAACAAATTTTTAGTCAAGGAAAAGAATTAAATAAAAGAGCCCATAAGCGACATTCCGCTATTTCACCAAATAAAACAGAAAAAAATTAAGTAAAACATTTCAAATTTGTTGAAGGTAAGTCATATATTTTTAAATGCTAATAAATAATCGTTTTGTGTTAACCAACACGTAAAAATTAGTCAGAATGTTTCGAGTCAATATATTATACAATTTCATGGAAAAGTATCGACCTGCGCAAAAGAGAGATGTTATGAGACCGAGAAGGGCTCCGCGAGGTACTTCCAAACCCCTTACACAACCTAAAAATGCGTAAATATATTTTTTGATATATTTGTGAAAAAAGTACGCGTGCATGTTAATATTTATATTGACCAGGCGATGGTTTAAGGACAACATACATATTCGCTGCTTATCAGTTTAGCCATGGCTTTGCAGCTGTTTGAATGTGGGGCTTAAGCGCGGCTGGCCGGTAACTACTACTCTATAACCGTAGCGCAGAGTATGGTCTCGGGTATTGTAGCGGAAATGGTTGAAAAAATGGAGGCTACATTTTGCCCTAAATGGATGCGGTAAAGCTTTAATATCGGCACAAAAGTTTGGTTTCACGAGAGATATGGCATTCAAGGTGGTAAGTAGTTTAACTTTTTTTTTATTTTAAGGTAATTTTTGTTAGGCAATCATTGGGAATCAAAATAATTCTAACATTTGTTGAAGTGATTAGGTGCATAGACGGGACTTACATTTGTTTTCAAAAGCCAGCACAATATGAATAGTTTTTCATCAACTGGAAAAGAAAACTTAGCTTAAATGGAGTGGTGGTAAGTTAATTTATATATTTGTGCCTTATTTCTTGTACTTCTGTCTAAGTAAGTAATTTGAAGTGCTCATATCGCTATTTTCAGCCTAATATTGTTTTTCAAAATATTCTCCTCTATGATCTATATATGCACCTTTGCATACATTCGAACAGTTTGTTGTAGCATTTTTTCGACTCTGCTCGAAACACCTGCAAAAGATGCTTTTCGAACGCATCAACGGCTTCTTCTGGCGATGAAAATCCTTATCCCTGCGATTTATTCTTGACGTTCAGGTACAAAAAGAAGTCAATTGGTGTGAAATGAAAACAGTACGGCTGTGCTTAAACAGTCGGTTGTTAGCAGGAATGTTTGAGAGTTCGTAAAGACTTGCGACAAACAAATTGGCGTGCGCCGTTCACAACTAAGGGGACTGTTGCTACATTAAAAAAAAAAAGACGGGATTATTTATTTCAAAGTGTTTCGAGCGTGAGCAGCGTCTGTTTGGTTTGATTAATCTTGAAACGTCCATAGAGTCGACTGCTGTTTACTCTAAGCATTTCTGAAGCATTTGCTTGCATTAATTGACCGGCGCAATATTTTGGGATTTTGTTAAATTATGTGGGATTCAATGAGAAAAAAACCGTTGCGCGGCTAAATGATCGCTCAATGTTCTATATAGACTGGTGCAACTAAGGCTTAAGGTTGCCTCAATATAAATGTTGTCTGTCATATGTCCACCTCGCATTATAAGTTTTTGAATAGCATCAATTTTTCCAGACATAGTAACTGATTTCGAACGATGTTCACGACTTTTGCTAGTGAGCGAATGGCGGCCACGATTTAACTCGTTATATCAGCTTTTCACACTGGCAACGGGTAGTGACTCATGGCCAAAACCGGAAGTGTGTTGTTCGAGACATTGTTGTGTTAATAATCCGCCTCAACGCTCGTAACATATCATACGATCAGAGTAATGATGCCTAAGGCATGCAAAGTTTGAGATTCGTCCTCTATGGTTTGAAGCCATGTGCCAAAAGTCTTTTTGCTCTTAAAACTGGTTTAAATGCCAGACTTGAGGTGAAATAAAATTGGTCTTGATCGCTTTTGCCGACATGTCTTGCAAAATAAGCACATATTAGAATTTTATGTTAGTGAAGATTTTTATTACTTTCCATATATTCCGTTTGTCGTAAATATTTGATCAGTATGTGCCAAAAATGATGAGAAACTTAATGTCCACCTCGGATAGAATGAACTTTTTGACATCTCCGTTTATCTCAATTTGATATGGCGTCAAGCTAACGATAAAGTAAGCATTTGAATCGATCCGGTATCATTTACTCTTATCCTGTATATGGCAAGATGTTCTCAGGCGTGGTATGGAATGATTTCAATTTAGTTTACATGTGTATATGGATATAATGAATCATTTAGTTGCAGTAAAACTATATGGTAAAAGTAATGTAATGAATTGATAAAAATAGTAAACACCAGAAGGAAATGAAGTTGTTTGCATGACTTTGAATGCAGTTATGAACGATTGAACGATGCCCCATAACATAAATAATCGAATTTGAAACACATAAAGTTAACAGTTCATTCCAGTCTAAACATCACTAAGTGCCGATGGATGTGTAATAACAATGACAATTCAACACGTAATAGTATCTTGTAATTGTAGCACCTTTCCAAGGTCACGGAGAATAAAAGACAAACATCTCCAAAAAAAATTACGAGGCCTGTAAACAAATTTCCATAGACAGGAAAGTAAAAAAACGGACAATAACAGTAGAGGGTGTAGAAAAGGCCAAATCAGGTACTATCTGCAACATTGTAACGACGTAATCATTTCCACCAAATCTTCTGCTGTGTTTCACGATGCTGATCCTAAAATGTACGTTGTAGTTTTCCGGTCTCGTCCACAGGTTTGGCTTACAACTGGTCACAGATTTGGTGCAACTTATGTAAGCAAACCATTACATCATTTGTATTTAACCAATGTAGTAGGAAGTCTCTCTATATCCTTGTGCATGTCAAGCTGTTGTCTAAATATATTTTAGGGCAACCTTGCAGTGCCACTATAACAGGAATGGAAGCTTATGAGTCATGCGCACGTGTCATAGCTGTGCTAGCTAGTTCGTGAGATGTGGGAGGGGTCCTATATTTTTTTTTAGAACTGTTACAACCAAAAGAAATTGCACGTACTTTCCCTTTATCGAATGTGCGGATAAACGAAACTCTAATCTACCGAACAGAGGTCCTATGCGCCCCTAGAGCCTTGCAACACCCACCTTGCCTGTTGGTCTCCCTTCGGCATCATGTAATTTGCGAATCATAGTGCGAGATCTTAAGATGTTAAGATTGCAACTTAGTTTAAATACGATATTGACAACTCGCGCGGACTGAGCATTGTTGGTTTGGTGGACTTTAAAGAGTCCGAAATTAAGATTAAGAGTTAGACATCATTTAGATTCCTGCAAAGGACTCTGAACGGATTAAACAGCTCATAATTATATTTACATGGACTAAGGAGGCAGAGAGACAAGCAGATCCGAACACAAGTTCCTAAGGACAACCAGCAGAAATTGCTTTTCAACGGATTCAATTGAATATACATAACACCTATAGGAAGGAGGCCACAGAACAGACGCATACTCAAATATTGGTTTAACTAAATAAATCTGTAGCCTTTTTGGAACGTAAGCATCCTTAAACTCTGTACATAAAGAAATATCAACGTAATACTTAGTCGAACATAACCCCTAAATTGATCAACCAATCTACGTTTTTCAACTCGTGTCAATCGATCAAACATTCAATATTGAATGACTTCTTGCTTGAGAAAGAAAGCTTCTTGCATTTTTTTTGATTTAATTTCATAAAATTTAGCGAGAGCCAAGTAACTAAACTATTGAAGTCAATTTTAAGCTGATACGATTGCGATTCCAAAGAGAAGGAAGAAAAGAGTTTAACATCGTCAAGCAAACAGTTTAAGTTCTGGCTGGATTTAATCATCGAGGGCAGAGCGTTGACGTATAGAATAAATAAAAGGGGCCCTAAGTGTATTTGAATGATCTGTTATAAAGATTAGAGCATATCAATTTCACTAAGTGCAAAGCGAAGCCAGAGGTGTGGAGCTTGAAGATCAATAAGTTATGGTTAACTAAGTCAAATAATTTACTAAAATGAGTATATGCGACTTCCGTGCGGGAGCCACTAGAAAAAGTCTTGAAAACATAGCAAGTAAAATCTAAGAGATTCAAAACAGTTGATCTTCCTTTCAGAAAGCCATGAATCGTGTAATATAAAATTTGATAACAAAAACTAAATACTAAGTAACAATTCGCCCAAACAATTTAGCAATGCCTTTATAGTTCTGAACGTTCCCCATTTGTGAAGCGGAATAAGAAAACAACTCTTCTTCTACTGATTAATTACCTTTGAAATGAGGCCATAAAGCTCGTCAGAGCATGATTTGAGTATACATGATAGAACGCCATCAGACTCGGGCGCACAATAATATTTTAGAGACCTCAAACCATGTAAAACGTTATTTTTTAATATGACCAAGTTAAAGCGGAATCAGCAGTTGAAAAATTTCGACAATGAATTTCTTCAATGAAGAGATTTGAGGTTTTAGTATCACCAGAGGACCTGACCCATTGAAAGAAACGTGCGAGGGATATGGAGATTTTTCTTTCTACTTATAAAAATATTTAGGATTAACAAGCAGTGAGGATTTTATCAACTGATGGTATTCTGCCTTGCAGAAGAATAGGCAAAATAGTCGTAAGCAGAACCACTCTTCATTAATTTTTTGAAAAATTTATTCTTCGTGTTTTTATAATATTTCTCTTGTTAAACCAGGGGGTCACTTGCTTCGAGGGCAGAGTTGCTTGAGCGGAACCGATGAAGAAATAGCGAGCGTAATGTGTGGAAGATGAAATTTAACCAGCAAGATATTGGTTTTATTAAGATCACAACGGTTATTTAAGTTGGATTTGGCACGTTTAAAAATTGCTGGGTAATACGGAAGGCAGCGATTTGCAGCTATTTGTGAGAAATTGATAAAGCATAAAGCAAAGATCAAGTAAAGGTCAGATTAGGCCGGAGTTATACCCTAGCTATAGATAACCTATCGTTACAACATCTTCTCTTCATTTTATATCGCACGAGAATACAACAACGGTAATTAACCTCAGTCTTCACATCTTTAACTACTTCATCATCATCAGGAGCACCGCGTATACAACGTTTCTGTGTTTTTAACACCATAAGGTTTTTCATAATTTTCCTTTTCTCTAGTAAATACCATATATTTTTTGTAAATTAACGTAATTAAATAGCCAAATGTATATACATAACTAAGTAGACATCCACATAAACATATTATTCTGTTGGCTTTGATTTCTCTTTTAGTGGTATTGAGCGTTCAATACGAGATTAATAATAAATAATTAAAGATTTCTTTTTTTTTTCGTATTATCAATAAACATTCCTTTGTTTTGTGTACTTTAATTAAGAAGGAAAATAAAAATGTGTAAAAGCTTTTTTTTTAATAGAAAAGTAGGTCCCTTCTGTCATCGGACCCAACTTCGGGGTCTCCCATAGAAAATCATGAGCCGACGACGACCATAGGTGGGGCGAGGTAGAGAGTATCGCCATATACCGTAAGGAATCGTCCTTAGATTGCCGGTGGGATAAAACGTAAACCCACCCATTAATGCCGAACCAGCTAGCTTTTCGATGACACGCGCGTCTATCCGTTTACATTTTTGACCGTTTTAACATATACAGTTTTTATTACACAAAAGGGCATCAGATCGCAGACATATATGTGACAAAATTGGAAACAAAATAAATACCAAACAAATTTATTTACTTGCAAACAGCTGAACGAAAACAAATTTGTGGTGAATTCATAGCGCGCGGATGTTATTTTAAATAACTGAAACCATTTGTGATAAAGACACCTGTAGGAAAAGCGCTCGATTGGTTAAATTGTTCGATCGATTCCGTATGAAATACAAACAAAAGAAAGAAAGGAATCTGCATTGAAACAATCAAAATTCCTACATTCTCTCAGGATGTGCTTTGTTTTCTTTCGCGCTTTGTGAAGCAATAAGAACTAAAAAGCATTGCAATGGTTTTGCCTCTAAACAAGAGCACCATCTCTTAGCTGCCTTTGGAGATTAATGTAGCCTCTCTCTCTCTTGCTGAAAGAAAAGTTAGCCTAAAGCACAAATATTATAAGTTCAAGGATAGGTAAGTGGGCCTTGGGTCTTGGTAAAACAGCCCGTATTTAACACAACAATAACATCTATATTCACAACGAGCATTGAAAAGGTTCATTTAGTACAACGCCAACGATGTCTTGCTCATCTCCTAAATATAAAGATAAAAGTGAGGACGAGATATTTATTGTATGGTGAGTTTTCGATTCATTGACTCATCTTAAATGTGCAAGTTTTGATGGAAAGCATTGTGATGATCGTTGACAGGTCAAAAGGATCCTGCCCCAGATCTAGAAATATGGATATAGGTTTTTATAGGTTGTTCAAATAAACCAAAGAAAGCTTTGAAAATATAATATACATAAGAAATTTCTGGATATCGTTAACAAGTTTACTGATCTTGAATCTACGTTCATTGAATTTATCTTGTTCCCAAGAAGAAGAGGTAAGCGTGAGGTAAATCCGGCTTGTGACGGCGGGGTCGAAATGATGGATAAAGATCCAAAGGATGACTTAATTCTGAAGAGTGAAGCCTATATATTTGCTAAGCCCTTAGCTTCGGATAAGCGAGCTACATCGATGTATTCAAGTAAATTACAGTCAAATAATTCGTTGAAACACACAATAGCTCTATCAGATGTTGAAGTGGGAAAGATACAGCTAGAATTATCACTGTAGCACCAAGTGACTTCGGCAGTAGGTTTAGACTTTTCGGCCAGGTCACAAAGGAGGGCAACACGTCTCTTGTAAGTAGAAATATCCGCAGTTGGAGGAATATAGGAGCAAGTTGCATATAACTGCTTGTTGCCGATTTTCGCCCGAATGGCAGTATATTCAACATCAGGAGGAATAGGAAATGCAAGTGAATAGGACAGGATTGGAACAGATCTGACAATTAAAATACCACCGCCAATGTGATCCAATCTATCCCTTCTGAAAACGTGGAAAGAATTGTGAAAAAGTGAACTAATCGAATTTGTGAATAAAGTTCAATGTCTGCTCCAAAATAACCTGTGTTTAACAATAAATAAAAAGGGGACGATTGAATGTTAATTTACGTAAAAATAAGAATTATAAGCAAATC
>JMRR01017855.1:0-22068 GCA_000688735.1 Glossina austeni
TATGAACAACTATATTAGATGAAGGCTGGCCATGGGCCGCTTTAAAACAATGTACATACAAAAAGAGTTCAAAAAATAGCATTTAGTGGATTTCCTTAGTGCGCCAACATACTATTTGTCACTGAATTGGATCATGCAATGTTAAGAATTCAGGGAATGCAGTCTTAAAGGGCGGCATTCGTAACAACTGTCCGATTAAATCCATTTTTAATGGGGTTCTTTCTTACGGCGATGTAACACATTCTATTAACACGTCTCACAAATTTTGACATAGGGTCTAAACGCGGACGGACATATATTTTTGCATTGATTAAAAATGTAGTCCTGAACTGATTGGTGTTGTAATAGTTAAGAAAATGGAAAGAATCCAAAGTTCAGGTTAAACGCAAATGAATTTCATATGTTCAACACCTTGATCTTAAAAGAAGGAATAGAAGAAAATATATGCAAGCACTGCGGAGCTACCCATAAAATATTCGGGAACAATTTTCGTTGTTGTGTCGACTATGCTCAGCAATCCAGCAAAAAATCGAATATTTTCCTCTTGGAAACAGCGATGCTTTTAGCTTATTCTGTATTGTAGGCGTGTCCCTTTTGCACATTAGGCTCATTATTAATATCAGCTTGCTTGTGTATACTTGTAAAGTTTTTCGCAAGTTTTCAGCCGTTATCTTGCGGCAGGAAGAAGGCTTATCACTCGCACCTACACAGACGTACATAAGATCAGGCAGATATGCCAAATGCCACTGATCTAGAATATGGATACTTTATAGGATTTCCGAATCCTCTTTCTTACTATTAAAAAACTTTCGGCAAATTGAAAATACCCCCAATCTATGGTAGTTGGTGTTAAAGGTGCCTCCGTCGGTGTTGGGTACATTTATCTAAACTTAAAGTACCCTTGTCCCGAGTATGGTAGCTTGTAAGAAGCATATAAGATAAATTTGTTGCTTTGTTGATCATTGCTTATATTGTTAGCTGGTGGAGAAAAAAGACATGAAAAACTAGCCATGCGAATGTTTCATTCTAGAATTGTCCTTCTCCTTCGTGATTCCATTCCTATCGCAGGGGTTGGGGTTTTCAGTTTGCGCTTGTTTTGCGAAATTTATCTTTTTGTAATTACTTTCTCAAGTCCCAATTTTTTTTCAGGTACCAATTCTTACCGTAATAAACGATACTGTTGCGTAACTTTAGTCGTTTGTAAACTGAAGTATTTCCAATTTTATACAGAGATAATTTTTTAGTAAATTTCGGCCCCTACCTTCCATCACAGCCATTATAGCTCGCTTTAAGGCGTCATTAAATATTTAATTATTTAAATTGCCTAACCTTATGGATTATAGACTTAGTAGAAAATTAGCATACTTTTCGGCTCAAAATGAAAAAAGATAGGCAATGCAGTATGATTGCAGTACCACAACATTCAAGTCATTTATTGTATTACCTTCCTTTTTAACGTAATAAAAAATGCAACCGTTTTAATGAAGGTGGTGTAAAAGGCTTCATCCACAAATACCAATTGATTATGTGTACTGCACGTGCACAGTCTTCGCTTAAAGCACGCGTACATATACGTGTTATTTACTTTAGCTCTTGCGTCTGTTTTACTTTTGCGATATTTTCCTGCATTTTTCGAGCGCAACATTGATTGTACAATATTTACGCATATCGTGTCCATGTTAAGCAATCTTTTTATGTATATGTATGTACGTGCAATTGTAGCACGGTAAATATATGTTCCCCTATGTATATGCATAAGGATGTGTGATTATACTTTTATTAATATGATTAATTTTAATGTAATGGACGCGTAATATTATACAATTAATAAATATTTAAATATATTTCTTTTTTCACTTCACAAATACACAAACCCACCCTCGAAGTGATGCTTACACAGAACAATTATTTTGCTGATATGATGAATGTTGAGTTCTTTTCGTTTTCGTTTTCGTTTTTTTTTTTTTTTTTTTAAACAGTCTGTTTAAAAAAATATCGATATTAATGTGCGAATTGTATTTGTTGTCTGTGTGTGACTTGAACAGACGCACTCAGGTGTTAAATAATTACAACACCACTGTATATGCTTCCGCGTGCATGCCTGAGTGCGTGCTTTTCTGTCTGCCATATATAAGTTTTGCTGTGGTTTTATCGTAATTAAACGTATAAATACTCTTAAATGTGATTAATTTGAATATTTAAAGAAAATAATTAAGAATATATTGACAATCGTTTGTGAAAAGCGAATGCGGTAAGCAATGCTTTGCGATACTTTTCGCAAAGTACATACAAACAGAATGGCAAGGATTAAAAATTAAATCATGAAATTCGACTTTTCTGATTCCTTACGGCAAACTTGATTGATTGTCAAAAAACTTTAATCAATAAATGAGCCTTGAATTTTATTATGACACAGTGCGCTTGAATTTGTAAGCTAAAGTACATTGTGTGCACATCTGTCAAAGACTTCTCAGCTAAAACTGAAGCTTTTTTTTTCTCATATTTTTACATCCAATAGATGCAAAGGGCCTGAGGGATATATGCTATCCTATTATAGTTTTAGCAGTTCGAAGATAAGCAATAAAGAACACACAGCTTGCATTCCAAAACAATGGTTATTTTCGTTTACGTGGTCGTACTTTTTACTACTTTGCTCAAAGTAGAGACTATTCGCTGTAGGATCAGGTTCCCTGTGGCGATAATGAAACTTGAAGGATATTTGGCATGTTTAGTAACAAACTGTTGCGAACGTGAATATGAGATAAAGGACTTTCTTGAGTGTGGTGATATCTAGTAAGTAGCGCATGGTTTTGGACGATAACTTTGGCCCCTTTGCAGATGAAAATACTGATGCTATCTTCAATTATCTTTAAATTATATCATTGAAGAGTACAACAAATTTTTCCAACAAACGCGGTTGTTTATCAAAACAACCTTGAACATGGAAAACGTTATAAGAAATCCCTGCTGAATGGTGACGGCTGGTGACAAACGTATACTGTACAATATCCGAAGCGCGAAAAATAGGCGAAAGCGCGAAAGATTCGAGTGAAATTGTCTTTATTGGTTTTACATGAATACCTGCCTATAGATGGTTACCCTAACTGTGCTAGATAGCATACGGCCTAAATACGAAACCTTAACTGGCGTCCGCCCGTCAATGATCAAGACAATCTTCAGCCATTACGAAAAAAAGATTGTGAACCATTTCGTCTCATTCGGGTTAGAGGAGCCTCTTTTTCTCGCTAATATCGAGCACCACCGCGATTTTGGGATCAACATCATAAACCCGCCCGGCTGGCCGTTTCCTACAATCAGACAAAATATATTCTCTTGTATGCATTCTGCAAATAGAAGTAGAGGAAGCGTCCCTAGGCTGCTCTCTATATGTCCCTACACTACACTGTTTGAAGTCACGCGTTGCTTTTGAATTAGCAATATTTCCTGGAGCATTATTCAATTTTACCGAAGACGAAATGAGGAAATAGGTTATGCTGTTGGCTACACTACTACTTGTGTGATCTATAAAAGCTTACACCATACTATTTGACTACACAAAAAAAATGTGGTTGTTTCTCTGCGTAGAATTTGCGGTTGGCGGGAAAAGTGCAGATAAGCGCAGATAAGAAATCGGCAAAGAAGCCGAATGGTGATTCTATTTAAGGGTGGAATTGCTTCAATCCAACATAAATATCCCTAAGGACGAGCAAGTGCAATAAATCGGACATTATGGGATGATCTTTCGACGTAGCGGTGTTTGGCTTCTTATTGCAGGATGTCAAGAATACCGCGCTACAATGCACTCAACGTTGCAGCAAATAACGGCAGTAGGAGGAGGAATGGGCGGATGTATAGATTTATAGGAGCTGATCGACATTAAATCTTACGGCGATTAGCATCTCGTCTTCTGATAAACTTC
This sequence comes from Glossina austeni, assembly GCA_000688735.1. Taxonomy (NCBI): domain Eukaryota; kingdom Metazoa; phylum Arthropoda; class Insecta; order Diptera; family Glossinidae; genus Glossina; species Glossina austeni. The sequence continues at coordinate 3,920 of JMRR01017855.1, forward strand.
TTTGCACGATGTAAAACAAAAACGAAGAAAGAAATGCATCCTCCCTTAGTGGTTGGTATAACAACTTTTTTGCGGGTTCGCTAGGTACTCATATAATAAATAATGAAAGTGTTACTGAATTAGTTTAAATTTCATTTTGGTCATCTCTTCGGATGCGGTTGCACTTACGTTTGCAACATAACAACTTCACTAACAAGCGCAATCCAACTTGCTACCCTTGCCCGAAAAGAATCTTTCTCCTTCCCAAGCTACAGTGCACTACACAGTGCTTTTGCTTTTCGTGAGGACTGTAGAATTATACTTAAATGTCTGTGGCCAGGAATTATTTCCATTCTCTTGCACAAGTTAATTTCAGTGAAGTGAAAAAGAATGAATGCAAGAAGTAAAAAGAAAACAAGAGAACATATTTATAAAAATATATAATAGTATGGAAAGAAAACGTCAGGATTCGATTGTCAAAAATGAAATTTTGTTATGGAAAATTTTCTCTCGAAATTGTTTTTGTCCCCTTTTAACGGACAAAAGAAGTCGTTTTTACTACATTGGAAATTGGTAGTCATTTTCCCACCGACATTTATTTCTTGCCAATCCATTATTTATGCTTCACAATTTTTATTAAACACGCACATGTTCATATATAAAATCGTACACAAAAGTACAATTACTGGAGTATCCTTGAATTATGTTGAAGTATCTATAAAAATACATATTCCACTCTACTCTACTCTTCTCTCCTCTCCTCTTTAACGAGCAAATAGCTCCGAGTTATTGCTTTACTCTTCTGACTGCTCTGCTCCTCTTGAAAATCTTACGCAATTCACTTGCCATGAAAATATTTATGTATATTTGTTACTACTACTACTACTCCTACTACCACTACTACTACAACTACACATATATTCCCATAGCATATAAAAACCCATACGCACGCACAGAAACGCACAAACATTTATATATAGATGTGTGTCCCTGCACATTCACACACAAATCGTCATTATTAAAACTGGAGCATACTTGACACTTCCGTTTCCATTTCCGTTTCATTTGCATTCATATGTCACGATTCATCTCATATTGTAAACATTCAAGCATATTTATGTACTACCACTACTATTACTACTACTACTACTACTACCACCACCATTACTACTACTGTATGCATCTGTTTGTATGAATGCATAATATGCATGCTCATGTGTATGCACGTGGATGTGCATGTGCATATGCATGTGTTTTATATCATGGTTTAAGAGTTACTGACGATAATGACGCTATATGTGTGGCGGCGCTTGAATGACGGCATATTTTGGTGTATTTGGTGTTTTACTCGAGTACACTTTTCAACATAATTTATTTACTGCAGGAATGTATTGTATCCCCGTATGTGCATATGAATGTCATATAAAATCGTTCTCCTACTCTTTCTGTTCGCTTTTTTCGCGTACGCACATGTAGATATTAAATGTCACGGTGTATGTATGTATGTTTGACACACAACATCAACGAAACGAGAAAAACGAAAAAACGAAAAAACAAAAAAAAAAACGCATATTCAAGGATTTAAACGTAATAATAATTTATCAAAATAACAATTGCATGACTCTCTGGGCTGTAAACTCTCTCTGTATTTTAATGTTATTATATATATATATATGTACGTATATATATATATATATATATATGGAAACAACATACATCACAACAATAATGCAAACAATAATGCATTATTATTATTGCAGAGTTATGTGCGGCCTATTACTATCTATTTCATATCTCTCTTTCTCTCTTTGTATTTCTCTCTCTCTCTCTCTCTCTCTCTTTCTTTCTTTTTTTCCTTCTCTTTCTCACTGTCCCTTTATTACCCTTGAGTATGAATATTTGGTTGGGAAGCTCTCGCCTTTTATTACTACATTTTTATTTTCATTATATATTTTATTTTTGTTCCCGCTTAACATGCGGCCATTAATCATAGCGGAAATGACATCTTTAGAGAAACTTGCATACCAAACAACATTCATTTACTTATTCCATACTCGCACATAGAGCGAGCGCACTTGCAAAATAAACGAGTACTCATTCGTATTTATGAGCCGCAAATTTCAATAAATTTAAATTGAAGTTTGTCATAGTTGGCAAATTTGACACAGCTCTGCCCAATTGCTTAGATTCTAATTTTTAAATGTTTTTACTGCTTTTTAAGTAACGTAATTAAAAATGAACATTACTTCTAGTAAGCGATTGCTTTGGTTTATAATTAGAGCTTTGCGATTAGATTGCAATTGTTTAGATCTTTTATTATGTAAACTAATGATACTGGCGATGTGTTTGATTGGGAGTGCATTCTCACTTCACCTCTGAGAGTGTCTTCTAAGGTGAGATAAGCTTAACTCATTACTAGTTAAGTAAAATATTTTATGTTTTAGCTTATGGAGATGTTCTACAATAATGTATTCAAAGATATTGTTCGGCATAACACTCGACGGTATTGAACATTACTCAACATTTTTTGATATGATAAATAATTAATAATTATTAATAATAATAATAATTATAATAATAATAATAATAATTATTATTAATAATAATAATTATAGTTGCTGCCACTACGGCTCTAAATGAATATTTGTTTGGTTTCCGGTAGTCCGTTTCAATTAGTAGATGTCGTTAAGTTTTTCGCAATCCGCGATGTCACATATATGTGAGAGCGTGAAAGAGCAGGAAATACTCTAAATACATATACGTGAAAGCTATGGATGTTTTCTCAAGTAGACCTTCATAGCGGAAGAATTAAAGGTCAACCACCATTTGGAACAAGTACAAACAATATTTGAATGTGTGCTTTATAAAAGAACAAATGCCGTGAAACTTCGGTCAGGCTAACAAGAGCTTTGTAATCTTTACACAAAAAAAAAAAAAAAGAAAAAAATTAATAACCGAAGCCTAAATATTTTCTAAAATAAAAATCCCATTGAAAATCCCCTTCATTTTTGAAGAGAGACTATTGCAAATTTTTAAAATGATTAAAAAATTAGTCCAATTAACGGGACGTGACAAGCTTAGTGCACAATTCCAGCAGCTGATATTGAAATGCTATCGATTGATTATTAAACTGATAATAGTTTAGCAAAACCCAAGAGGGAACTATCATTAGTTGCGAAACCTTGCAAAATCAACACAATCTCGTCTTTCCTAACAACATCTGGCATCCAAAAGTGAGGAACTTTACTGTTGAAAATTTGTGATACTTGTACCATTTCCTCCCCAATCTGCAGTTGTGGACAAATTTTTACTATAAAGCACATTCTCTGCGACTGCCTTATCTTTTCCTTGGCTAGAAGTATTGCAGAAGTATTGGAACGATTAACCCGTTGGACATTCTAAAATCAGCTTCAGAACAGAATACCAATTCAATATATTACTTAATAAAAGTTGTAGGCTCAATATCGAATGTACGTTTTTATAAATTAGTGCCGATAGCCTGTGTTGCTAGTGTTCAATGTCTTTCTTTTTGTCTAAAAATTTATTTCATTAGTCTAAAATTTTAATAATAATAATAATAATAATAACAATAAAAGTGACAAGTTTTATAACTACACTTAGGATATCGAGATAGTGTATAATAAAAGAGGATTAAAAAATTTACCAACCAGAGGGGGAGAAACTCATCATTCTCCACTCCATGCAACTTGTGCGTTTTAGGGGATAAAAATCCTAGTATTGTTATCTAATCTACATTTTGGGAACTTACTATCAAAGTACTTGGACCAGGATGGCTCAGGCGTACAGTATTACTTTCTCGTCTTTCTTTTTTGCCGCATTCACGTTCTTATATAGACTGATGTGATGCTCAAACTGAAACTTATTTCATCTTATTATCCATCCTTGTTTAACATCCTATATACAGATGCAGTTCATATCGAAATCTTTATTTACCACAAGCATGCACTTTGGAGCATTTTCTTTTTTGTAATGTAAGCAAGAGAATGCCTTTCGCATGTGAATTTGGTTTTTAAGACACCAAGCAAGCATCGAGTGCCATTGGCGAACGATAAGCAGAAAAATTATGTATAGTTAGTTAAAGTGTGTTCCGCTATAGAGGTCAAAGGACAAGTGTAGAAAAATTTTTAATGTTCAAGTTATTTGCAAAATCTCCTCAATTTCGTTGCGGTAGCGTTTAACAATCGAAATTGCAATGAGAAGCCTTCAATAAGTACAACTTGTCAAGAAAATCAATTGCGGTCTATGGATGAAAGATCTTGTGATAATGTTTAATAAATGAATGCAAATTTCAGTTTCGAGAGTATTTTCTTGATGCTCTTGTACTTGACGAGTTTACTGGTAAAGTAACATTTATTAATGAGCTGTTGATATGCGGTTTACCTTGCGAGCAGTGTAGATTTCCACCTCAAAGAACATAAAATAACTTTTTTCTTTTTTTTTATATCTTTAGTTTATTATCATCAACAACAACAATAACAAAATAAACAATTATTCATAATAAAAGTCAATTAAAAATTCAACCGCATTAGGCAACATATTTATCATAAATTAATTCGCATACGCATGTAATAAATTTTATAGAACACAGCAACGTGTAGCAGCGTATTAATCTTGTCACATCGCTTATAACGCGGTCAAAAAAAACATAAGAACCGTAGACTTGATAATGTGCTCGCCATTTTACTTATATTCGGCTACCCCTCACCCATAGGCCGAAACGAAAAATTTCAGATGAAAATAAATTCTAAATGAATTTTCGTTGACGTTCACAGTCACCAGGATGCATAAGTCCGCTAAAAAAAAGAAAAAGAAACAGAAAAGATATAAAAAATTTGAAAATACTTTCAAACAATAGAAAATGAATCTGTGGACAAACAATTAATGTATTGAGAAGGAATACAAAAGCGCTCTGTTTTGACATAAATTCAACTCTATACATATGCAATGTATGTATTTGAATATATACTTATCTTAGGTGGTGCGTAGAGAGGGGTATCCAAGGTTCGCTTCACGGCGTAGATGATGTGCTCGCTTGTTTTTAAAACTTTTTTTACGTTTTATGCAAACTTATGCAAAATTATATAATAAACATAAGCGGAAATATTTATGATATAATAGACATCATTTCCATTCCCACACATACACACACACACACATATATATATATATATATATATACGCAATCGTAAATGTATTTGGTAGCATATTTTAATATATTATATAAACTCTAACTGTGGTTTTGCATTAGTGTGCGGATAGCAGCAATGTGGTATTAGTGGTAGTGAGGTGAAACATATGTGAAAACTCATTAATAAGTAGATATGTGGATAGCGAGAAAAAAAAAAAAAAGGAAATAAAATTTATGTTATTTGCGGTCGGGCACAGTGTGGTGTTAATGAATGCACAGATAAGTGGTTTCAATAGATGCAGACTAATTGTACAATGGTGGAGGAAGGAAGACGTTCCCATAATCGCAAGTATCGGAATTATTATATAACGCTTAACAAGAATATTCTGATTTGATTTGCGTATTATTTATCCGCCAGACAGCGGGAAATGAAAATTAATTCAAAAATATTTCAAGCTTTTCGCTCCTGAGGCTTTTATTCACGATGAAAACCACACTATAATCAAAGGCTTAATTATTTGCGTGCTGATGAGAGAGATAAGTGCGGTCACAACAAAAACACTGCAAATACGTGGTTTTAGACAACCTACAGAAGCTCATAGCAAAAATTGAGATATAAACCAATACATGTCTGAATAGAAATGAATCCTTGATAGCTATCAACTAAGATAATTGTTCGAAAACCGTTTATTTCTGTTAATCGCTTCGAAAAATCAATACAATGCCGAAAAAAATCTCATAAAGTTTAGAATTATCGTTGGCTTAAACGAAAATCTTATATAGCCATATATCCTGAACGAAATGTATGATAATGACTGATTTTTCCCAATAAACTGCCGGTCGTCAACTTAACTCTCATAAAAGTTAAATAAGCGAATACGTTTTTTCCCCTTTTATATTAAGTATATGCAAATTATTGAGTTTTATTATACGTAGATAGATGAGCAGCATTTTTATATGATCCTGACAAAGCATAGACTCAGAAAAATGTCTACAATTTTAAGTGGGCGCCATTATCGACAGCCGCCTAAGGGAAGTTTAAATACGAATTATAACTGAATAGAAAATAAATTGAATTTAAATTGAACTGGAAATAAATCAAATTGAAATTCAATTGATTTCGATCTCAAATCGAATTGTGTTCGAATTGAATTGCTATTGAATTCTTAGAAATCCTTTCATCTTCATACCACGTTCGTCTAACTCATCCATCAAGAGATCGTTTATTGTCCGTGTTGCCAGATATCGAAAGGCGATGCTTGTGACTCTGAAATCTTTCGATGAGCCCTTGAATATGTTTGAACAAAAACTGACTGTACATCTAAACTCGTAATGTGTATTTTCTTCTGGTTAAAATTGATGACTATGGTGTTCTTAGAGTAAGATGCTTGCGTTATTAGCCATCTAGCTGATTTGTCTACTCACTTATGTTGTAGTTTCTTTTTTGCATATGAATTGCATCTATGTAAAGAGCTCGTAGGCTTTTAATGCTTTATAAAGTTACTCAATAAAACAAAATGAAATGAAATGAAATTGAAATGAATTGGGATTAAAGAGAAACTGAATTGAAATGGATTCAATGGCTTTTATTATTGGGTGTGTTAATTAAGTATTTGTGTTTTTTTACTTATTTAAAGCGTACGTATTACGAGGCTTTATACTTGAAAGACTTACCATCACTCACTACGATCTTTTGGCTCTCTTCGGGTAGTTTACGGTTGCCCTCACGGTAAAAACTTCATAGTTTCGAGAAAATTTTAAACCTTCGTGAACCGCTAATCTGCTCAATATCGCTGCTGCGATCGGGTAAAGTTTCTAGCCCAAGTTGAAAATAACTTCCTTTTTACAGATCGCAATTCCGCGATTTTTGCTCTCTTCGGTCCTGCGGATCCCATCTTTTTTCCTCTTATATATTTCCCAAAAAATGTAATCGAAGTGAAATTTCTTATCGAGTTTTTCTTATCTATACAGCCAGGTCTTTTTCATTTGGTGGTTAGTTTTCGTTTAGTAAGCTTTCAATTTCTTCATCGAAGATCTTTCAAAACGTTCATCGCCCTTGAGACTAGAACTTTTTTGCACGAAATCTCGCCACTTTTTAACTGTTTCATAACTTACTGAATGCTCATCCTAAGCCAATCATTCCTATAGCTTTAGCTTTATTTTTGTCTAGTTTTAAACCGAAAAACACACAATGTTGTGGACGGCGCTTGTGGATCACCACCTTGTGTACCCTAAATGATGGATGGCGTGATGAAAAAGTAGTTAACGTCAATGGAATGTAGGAGCACTGCAAAAGGCTGGACCAACTATTTCCATCTGTGTCTCAGGAGACTTTGTTAGAATCTGTCCGATTCAGTTTTTGGATTTTTTAGCTTAGTATGGTTGACACCATTTCCTCAAATATTCGAGTTTGATCTATGATCAGAAAAAAAAGAGAACAAAAGCTAATAGACAGGCAGATATAATTATACGATTTCTAACATGTATTCATCCCTTTCGCAAGGTGATCAATCTCTTGCCCCTTAGTGATTGGGAACCTTGAATGGTTCAACTCATTTATTGGGCTTAAGAGTTCTATTATCAATAGGTATTTAGTGTAAGTGACATTAAGAAAGTACAGAAGTATAGTTAGTAGAAGCAATTAGTTGGTTGTCAACATTATTTACTTTCAGCTTAAACTTACGGAAGCTTTTTCCTAAAATAATAAGCATTAAAAGCAAACATTCTTCAATGCACTTATACTCATAGGAGAATTTTACCGACTGATTTACTTACTTTACCTTAAAAATTTAATATTTCCGGTGTTAATGAAATCAGAGGGTTTTGTACTGAATAATAAAGTAGTTTTACAAGTAAAATCTCTTTCAGTTAACCCAGAACCATTTGCAGAGCCATTTACATAAGCATACCTATGAACACATGCGATAAATGTATACAATACGGTATAATACATTAAATCATGATAAACAACTTCTTTAAATACACATGTGACCCATCGATATGTATGTACCTATGTACGTATGCATGTACGCATGTATGTATATATGTATATACGTATATATGTATATTCGTATGCATTATTGTTACGTTGTAGAAGAGTGTGCGGCATTTTCTACAATGAAATGTGTTCAGGCAGCAACATTTTAGCTACATATATATTCTTGTTTGTAAGTTGTTGTGCAGCTCAGGTAAAGGTGGTAAGTGTGGATAAAAATTACATGAAATATCATTTAAAAAATGCTGTTAATTTTTTTCTTTCTTTTTCCCTCTCTCTCTTTGGCATTTAAACAATAATGAACTGAAGCTACGGCAGTGAACTGAAATTCGTGTTTAAACTGAAAATTAGTTTATACCCCCGTTCATTTCATTTTCACTTCATATATAATATTACCTACCTACATAGTCTAAAATGTATCGAGCCTTTGAAAATTTTATCAAAATTTCTTTTTTTAATTATTTCTTTATATAAGTGTGGATGTGTGTAATCATATGATATCAAGCACCAATTATCGCATATAGATTTTATTAAGTTCAATATTTTTTAGACGTTGCGTCGGTTGTGTCTTTCGCTTTTCGTTTTTTGTTCGTTTCCTTTTGTTTTTATCTGTTCGCTTCATTGACATTTTCAACTAGTCTGAAATTCAATTGCATACAATGGACAGAGTTCGGTAAAAAGTGTCATTTAATATCCGCAATTAAAATGTTCCATCAATCACAGGAGTAGAGAAAAAATTTCCAAAAAAAAAAACAAAAAATTAGTTCAAAATATTTGGTTTTATTACAGTTCTATATATACGCTGATGTCTGTGCACTTTTGCTGATTCTCTCTTAATACACCAAAAAGAGGTTATATTAACATTTGCAGGCCATGCGTAACCGCCCATTCTTTGCACCTATTTATTATTGACAAATTGCCAGCGGGATAGACTAACTCTATGAACTCTGTGCTTCATAGTGAAACGATTAGAAATGTTAAAGCAGTGTTTGAAAATGCAAAAACCAGAGATCATCTAACGACAATCGCGGTGAGCGGATAAGAGCAATGATGAACTATTTGGAGCTAAACACAATTGTCATTAGATGGAGCAGCCTAACATTATGCTATTCTTTTTTATGATAATAAGTTTGCAAGAAAACACTTCTAGCAAAAAAAATCCAGACGCGATACTACATATGGTCCGAATCGAAATCGGGCTCGGGTCGATGTCGGGGATGTCGGGATTTATTGAGTTTGTCTTTGTATTGAGCTTAGTAAGCAAAGTTTTAGAAGAAAGCTTTAAGGTTTCGCCGGATTTTCACACCGTTCGCACGCTGTTAAGTTGCTGGTAATTATTTTGTGGCAGAGTGATTTTTTAATGATTGCTTACTAAAGAATTCAGTTGCAATACCCTCTCAAATCCATGCGATTTCAATTTAGAACATTGCCAAGTCATGTGGTCTGTTTACATAAAGATTTTTCTGCAACTGCATATGGTCTAGGGCCGGGTCGGGCAGAGCAATGAAATCAAATTAGCGGTATTTGCTTGCTTGCCTTTCCATGTGCTTTGTGAGCTCTGCACATGTGAGAAAAATGTTTTTCAAATTCATTCCCTTTTCGAAAGATAATAATAATCTTTTTTTATGTATTAAGTTATGCTGGCTTTTGGATGTTTTTTACGCTACAGTTTGTGTATGGTTTGTTGGAGTAATAGCACACACATCTAAGCATATTTTTAAATGTGCAAAATTATATGTTTGTGTAATAATGTGATAAATTGTACGCTTACAGAACATGTTACATTTGCTTCTTTGAAATTTTTTAAAATTTTTTACGTAATTTTTTATTGCACTGATCATCTCGTTCAGTGAAATTTTAGACAATTATTTTAAATAATCTTTTGGATAATTTTGATTTTAACCGGCGTCCGTAAAAACAGCGGGTCAGTGCTGAAGTCAAATTTTTGAATCTAGCTTTAAATCAAATGGGTTTTCCAAGTCAAGTTGAGACTATGGTTTTACGGTTTTGTAAACTTTTGAAAAGCCATGCAAAGAAATAAAAAAATCTTAATAAAAAAGGGAGCAAGAAGGGAGCTAAAAAAATCTTAATAAAAGGGGAGTAAGAAGGGAGCTAAAAAAATCTTAATAAAAAAGGGAGCAAGAAGGGAGCTAAAAAAATTTTATTAAAAAGGGAGCAAGATGTTAAAGTGTGAATGAATGAAAGTCCGTGTATTTTACTTCAGGGATTAAAAAGGCAACAATCTGGTTTCAGAAAATTGCAAGCTTGGCGATATTAAAAAATGTCAGAACATGAATGCTCGTATGGACTCTACCACCTTTCACCCAAACCATGGCTGCGAATCAAAATGCTGTGATAACTTGGTCTCAAAGTCTCCCTAGCACTGTTCAGAGAAATCTGCGAAAACTAGAACAAATGAATACCTGCAGTTAGTAAGAAGGTATGCATTATATGCATTGAAACCTAGCAATATCTCTTAATTTGCCAAAGATAGTTAAGAATTTGACGCGACCACTTTATTCTGCCTGTTTTTTTCTGATTTGCTGCGTAATGTGCAGACCCTTTGATTGATGACCTCTTCGACTACTAGTCTTTGCCAATCTCTTTCAACCTACCGTGGACACATGTCATTTAACATAGCACCTGCAACCTTGGACGGCCGTACAAGGTGTTTACAGAAGCAGACCAGAAATATGTACTAAAACTTTTAAGTGAAAACGAACAAGAGTAGGAATCATTTTCTCTCCTCTTTCTCTATTCTTCCCCAATGTTACTCTTAGCTTCTAAAGTCCTCTTTTACCGTAATACTTGAGCTGGATTAAATTGGAAAACTTGTAGTTTTCTTAAATTTTCTATTGAAAGTCTCATACCATTCAATACACATTTTTCACCTTTTTTTATTTTATAGTGCAAATCATACGAAAAAAAATCAACTTTCAAAACTTATATAAAGATATACGTATGAGTGTGTATATCGTTTAGCTGATGCATGATAAATGTATGTGTTTGTGGTCAATTTTTTCTGAATTATTCTTTACTTTTTGATGAATGACGGCTTAATCGATCGAAACGGATGTACGTGCGGATAAAAAGAATACGAAGGATTTTAAATAAAAATTGATTGATTTTATTTATGAAAGCTACACATACTGTAAATATTGAATTAAAAAAAAAAAAAAAAAAATTCTTTTTAGTTATATATATTGACATAATTTTATATAAATATCTTATGACACATTGTAGTGAATTCAGTTTGCATCGATTCCTTATCCATTCGTTTCAAGCAGAAATATTTGAAAATTAAAAAAAAATAAATAAAAAGCGAAACACTCGAAAGAGTAATTGGCCATCATCAAATACCCTACAACACCACACAGTCAACGACTTTTCAAAATAAAGTGTTAAGTGATCGGAAAAGTGGTCCTACCCGAACCAATTTCGAAAGCGTTCGTCCTTGGGACAAAATGCGTCAGCGTATCACATTTAATCAAATATATAAAAAAATACTGCCTATGGGATGAAAAATAAAAAAAACAATACGGTCAGACGGACAGACAAACTTAGATCAATTCAGCAAATGATTCTGTATCAGAAACTGATTCTGAATCGATCCGTATAACAAAAGGTGACTCCACCTCAAGTTCTCTCCTCTACACGCAAACTTAAAGTAGTCTTGCATCACAAGTGGCGCAGCGCGGGGGAACACATATTCGATTATTTGAAATCGTGGTATATCACAGCTATGTTGTAACATTCGCAAATTTTATACCGTGTTATATCGAAATCCTTTTTCACAAGTACCATGTCATTCGAGCCACGCGTCTAAATACTCAAACAAAGTAAGAATGCTGTAGTCGGGTCCACCACTTAATTAGTAATACACCAAAAATTATATGTTATTCTTATGTAAATGCATAATTTTCATAAAAGCCCTAATATTGAAGGATGCTCTAACCTCAACATAACAAACCACAAATTAAGCTTTGTCGCCGTAGAAGCGCTTACTTTGATAATGTGGTCCAAAAAATATATCTATGTGATCCAAATTCGCTGCGGTTGACTTACTAAGAGTAAATTTTGATCATAAAAAACTCGAAATTAGATAGTTTTGGCACACAAGGCTTTATTTTTCTTTAGAACCGTCATATGGTTGGGAATTCCAAAAATAGACATACGTGGTCCAAATTCGGTAAAGCACATTTTAATGTCAACTTATAAACGAATTTCCATTAAGAAGTATTGAAAATTAGTCCTAACTACCATATAAGGATTCCGTTTCCGTAGGAACGAATTTATACGTTCTGTAGGAAGAATTCAAAAAATTTCCCAATCCGACCCGAAGTTGTTACACCAATTTAGAATGCCGAAATAGTCTTACTAAGCGATTTTTGTCCCGCAATTTTTAAAATGATCATATTTTTTCTTATAACGATTTATCAAAATAAAAAATATATGGGGAATGATTAAAAAAGTGATCCGATCCGAACCATTTCCAATAGTGTTTTCCCTTGCGCCGAAGCACGTTAGTGTGCTGAATTTCATCAAGGTATCTCGACCTGTAGATTGAACACAAGAATATATGGACGGAGGGACACACAACCTTGAAATGATTCAGAAACTGATTCTGTATAGCAGGCTACAATAAAAGATGGGTTTATCATAAGTCCTTACAAGCAGCTGCTCAAATTTATTATGCTTATGCCCCATAACCGGTATAACAATGATTTTAAAAATAACATTGCCAAGGATTTGCTATGTTGTTTATCTATAATTTAATACGGATGTTTTTCAGACTCCTGTAAACGGTTAAAGCAACATTTATCCTCTGAGGGTTGTGCACTTTGTGCAGTGTCATAGACTACTTAATGTGACTGTTAACAAAAGTCATACGCAATCAAATCGTGAGATTCAAGTAGTTCTGATCAGATTTATTGCAACGGATGGGGTAAGGATTAAGTAGGTTACAGCATTACGATTAATTGACACCAATGTTTTGTATATATAGATGATTATGATCTCAAATATTTGCTTATTGTTGCGAGAATGAAAGGATGTACCCAAGGTTATAAAGGGACAAAAAAGATCGTAATATAAACAGCGTAAATTTTTCTTTGAAGTGCCATCAAGAAGAAGATGTGATTTAAGCATGGCTCTTTCAAAATAGTAGGGGCAACATTTAATTTCATAACTTTTAACATGACATGTATGCCAGGTGCTCCAATTATTTGAATTGTTCCTGAGTTGAACAGAAGTATACCGGTCTTTGCTCTATTTTGCTTTATAGTTGAATTGACGGGTACGCTTTAGCTTAAATAATAAGTAATTTCTCCATGTCTTCAGCTCATTTCAAGTGTCTACAGTATTCGTACTAACCTTCAGTAAGTTATCATTTTCACAAAAAAGCATTCAATGGGTTGCTATAGTTTTTCCATTTGTATGATTTTTTATAACCGCTGAACAGTGTTGTGCTTTAGACTTTATGCATAGAAGGCATTGATAGATGGGCTCGTGCTAGTGAAAACTGAATCAGAAATTCGCCGGAAAATATTTGCCTCCTCGTTCAAGCGGCACTCAGCAAGAGCCTTCACATTAACCTTGCAAAGTAGTTGTCCGTCTCCGTGGTCTATCGGTGCATGGTACTCGGTAAATCTGAAGGTTTATTGCAGCAAAACCGACAATCTTGTTCTAAAATAATTTTTTTGGTTTTAAAGCGAATAAATTCTTTTGATTCATTTATATCTACGCAAATGTCTTTATACTTTAAGGTGATACGTCAAAGCGCTGTTATTATAGAATCAAATTTTATATATTAAAATGTTTGCATTCTTTAAGCTTCAAAAAAACAACAGTGGTGATAATAAAGGAATCGTCTTTGGTCGTAAACAGTCGACGTGTTCTTTCTAGTTTATTTCCAGTCGCTTTCCTGTTTTACAGCTTTTTTCTTCTTTTATAGACACTGAAAAATATCTGCTCAAGCGTATAATTTCATTTTGTAAATCTTTATCCATTATCAGCGGTTCGATAGTTATGTGTGTAGCTTTGTTTACTGCTATCCGATAGCGAGCACACATGTCAATAGAAGACAAATGTTAATGAAACCGTATAAAAGGGGGGGAAAAAAAAAGGAAAACAGTATATAAATAAACTAACCGACAAAAAACAAAAGTAACACGTATATGCGGGCAAGCACTTCAGAAAGTTCTCGGTAAAGCACGTTCATTTGATACTCTACACTGGAGCAGGCATCTTTACGTCAACTGTTTTTACAACGCATTTGCCATTTGTCATCAGAGACGCGAACGTTTACTACAAATCAATTTCTTTTATTACTAAGCTTTATAGCAAAAGGATATTCAATAGCAAAACGCGTAGAAATTGTTTTCGATAAACGAGAACTTGCAATAAAACTTGAATTGTTGAATGGTGTGCGCCTGCATGGAAAAATAAAAGGAACATTTACTCAGACGAACAGAAAAACGCACGAAACACATTGATGATGAAATAATGAAAAAAGATTTTGAGAAAGTCAATATTTTACTTTTAATAGAATTGATTTTCTGATCTGCGTTTTTGGCTATATATGCTCTAGCCAATCAATCTCATGGAACATAAAAATATCAGAGAAAAAGGAATTCAATGTCAGGGTCTAATATGTAGTAAAATCTGAATTTGCCCATGAGCTCCAACATTTTTCCATTCAGAATAATCTAATTTCCATTATACGACGCGGGTTGACAAACAGATAAAATATTTCCTCTGCGTCAATTAAGCGGAAAGTTAAGCTTGACACTTTACAGACAACCGAGAGAAATAGTACTAAGTAAGAAAAAAGGATATTTTTTCAAAACACGGCATTCTTTGTGCATAACACACCCTCTTGCAAGAGCCAAAGACTCAATCCGAAGCTTCTCTAAAATTTTGATACCCTTTTTATATAGAAAGATTTATCCATACCCTGCAAATAAGCAAAAGTTTTCGCAAGCATCTCAATGCTTCCCTGAAAAGCAGCCTTTCGAGATTTGCAAAAAGATAACCACTGAAGGTGAGCTCTACAGCTCTACAGCTCTACTCTTATTTGAAAAATTGCCCACATTTTAATGCAAAGGGATGATCTTTAGGATCCCAGCTATCCGTTGCAAGTTCACTTTTTAATTATCGACAATAGATTGCAAAATTTTTTTTTCACGTTTTCTGATGTGCTTACCTCATTTGTATGTCCGCTGAAAAAGAGTTGCCATAATACCTTTTAAGCCTATGTTGAGTTTGAACTATATTTGCTCCATTGTAAAGTATTTTTAATAAATCCGCGGAATTCGGAATTTTTCCATAAAAGCAACGTTGCCAGGGCCATTGTAGCTCGTAAAGAAATGATAGAAATCAAATTTTAAATTTTTTGTTTTGTTAGAGACAACGTCTCCGTGTACATTCCTTGAATTATCGATCGATGTTTTAAATGTCTAAACATAGGCCATCCACTGCTCAGTTTGATTACACTGCATAAAGTGTTTTCCAGTTACTAAATGAAATGCGTAGCTAAAATGCTGCAAGTTGCTGAGAGTACGCCAAAGTAGTCGAGTAAATACGAAGCGCGACTAACAAGTCAGTACCTGTGAGTTCCAATCTTAGTGCGCTAGAGTTTGATCGTAACTGTAGTGATTGTTCAGTCCGTAAAGGCAGACCACTTACCGATGGAGACACACCCTCCCCAGGTTGCAGCCATCTCTCTATATCATTCTCCGGCTTTACATCTTCTTCTTTTTGGCTATCACCGTATTACATGAAGAGTGGACGTCCCCTGGGGGAAATGGGAGAAAGTACTGCTTGAATGTCTTCTTCTTTTTGGCTGTCACCGTATTTCCGTGCTGCTTGAGTTGAGTGTGCTCAAAAGTAGACGGATTTTTTAATTATGGAAAGGGCTGTAAAACTAAGCAGTTGGAACTTGGCCACGTTTGGCCACAACAATAAACTATCAAGGTAGCTGTGGATAGGCAGAAAAACCGCTCAACTTGAAAAAATAAACAAAATATTTATGAAAGCATCGAAGTTGGTTTCACTGAGATATATATCACGGACGGAAATAGACGGAACTATTTCTCGGATAAATGATAACATTACGAAACTATCGTTTTTTCATTACGAGAAGGGCTATAAATAAAGCTGCACAACTTATTGAATTAGCAGAATTAAGATTTTAAACCGGAACAACGTTAAATAACTGTTCAAGTTGACGTAGAGACATTGTTCGTGTTCAACAGGGTAAACGAAATGTTTACAATTAGTTGAATGCAAAGAATTGTAACAAAGTGTGTAGTGCTGAATGTTAATGTGAATCTAGGCAAAAGAAAGCCAAATAATTGGGAACGCTGTTAAAGCACAATAAGCTAAACGAAGTTCTTGCAAACTTACAAGCAACTGCGATAAGCTATTTAAATCAATTAGAGTTGATGTTATTCAAAGTTTAATGTAGTACTAGTATTGAATGAATTGTGAAGGCTCGATATTTTTTCTATTGCTATTGCTATTTATATTTAATTTACAAAGAAGCCATTGCTTATTTATTTATTGTAAGTATTCGATAAACTTAATGTAACCCTTGATTGTGCGGTAAATATAATAAATTACTGTTCTCGCGCCCTGAATAGTCTTTTTCTGTTCTACTTTCAGCTTTAATGAGATTTAATTAAAAGTTGTTTGAAAAATGTTTTGCGTTTTCTTATAAATATTGGTTTATAATTATCCCTCTTGTGCGTTTTTTTTTTTTGTTTTACTTGTTTCGTTGTCCTGATTTTTCGCCATTAATTTTGTAATCGGACACCTACAGTTATTTTTTATAAAATATATTATGTGTTATGTTATATTCTTTCTTTCTTATACAAATAAAGTGTAATTATGTTTACTTGGTATTGTTGGCATTACAGCACTTCGTTCACTTTTTCTTCGAAGGATTATTTTCACGAAAATCTCATTTGATTATTTGCATTATATGGGCTAACGATAAATAAAAAACCACGAGAGTACATATAAGCATAACTAGCATAAAAATATCGAATTACATTTTATAATATAACCGCACGACTATGTAAGGTCTCAAGGCTTATTTTACGCAAACTCAGCCACCCACCTTAGCAAAAAAAAAAAAAAAATTTCTTATATATTAGGTGGTCTTAATTATGTTAACGAAGTAATAAAAAAGCTGAAGATGACTGCCGCTTAACTTTTCTGCTTCAATATTATTATTATTTAGAAAAGTAAAACTTTTTACCCACCTAGATGATCCATATTTTTGGTACAATAACAGTACTTTACTTTCTGCTTTTGAAATGTATTTCATTATTAAATATATTCATGGCCAAAGGATGAGAGAATATTCGTTTTGCGCAACATCCAGAGCAAAGCTTCAGGAACCCCATAAAGCGTATGTATGCTGGCACAGTATCAAGTTCTAAACCGATATTAAAATATCCGTCTGTCCGCCTGTCTTATGTGTCCGGTGTAAGGTCTGTATTCCTGCTCGTAGAAATCAAAATATCGGGTCCAAATTTTGCAAAAATAATGGAAGTTCGTCCACGAAAAGTCGGACTTGCCCGCTTTTTATTATAGAGTGTGCAAATTTCATTTCGATATCAAACTTTGCAACACATTCCCGAGAGCCTATAAAGTGTACAATTTGTTGATCAGTTTCAAATTCCGACGCGATCTTTCTGAGTCAACATCAAAAAAAAAAAAAAAAATGCGCCTTCGTTCGGTACTTAAAAACTACAGCAGATAAAGCAATCACGTTATGGTGATTTAAAGTTTAGTTCTTTTGTTAAAAAAACGAAAGGCATGCAGAAAGAGGCTTCAGGGACTCTACAAAACATTCATACTTATACTAAATGTGAAAGAAATACCCGGTCAATTTAGGCGTGTCTGTCTTTCCGGTTGTCAATCTCTTTTGCCTTATGTGAGAAACTTTCTACTGACCGTGAAAGTTAGGACATCGAAATGTTCTTACTTTATATTATTCTGTGGGCGTATACTTTTACC
>JMRR01017856.1:0-21074 GCA_000688735.1 Glossina austeni
CACATATTAATAAACATTGGAAAAAATTATTTTGTATACAAGTTAACCTACCTCGATATATGCTTAATCCAAACATAATGAAAGTTTTCATTCTCTTGCAACAGCAACAGGTTAATATGATTTCGCTTTTCATCTTGTGTAAAATAATATGGACCCACAACAATATCATCCTCGAGACCGAACACATTTACACTTATTTCAGGATTTTGCAGCTCGAAAGCTTTCACGTTATCCACCGTCAATGGAAAATTCAAGTTTTCAAAATTTAACGTTACGTTATTACGCAGCACTATAATATCAGCTCGAATATTCGCAATTTTATATGATGAGCATCTGCTTGGATGATCTTGAGAATCGACTGGACACATGGCTGATATTATTGCCCACTTAAAACAGTACTCATCACTGTTTTCTACATTGATGCAAGCATGTTTTTTGTATGTCTTTATAGGTAAACGTATATAAGCCGATCCTTTTATGAGTTGATATTTGTTAATATTAATTTCAAGATGCGAAATTTCTATTAATGTCCATCCACTGTCGCGCTCTTGAAATTCACTCATTTTTTTCAAGAGGATATTGCGTTGCTCTGTGAAATTTATGTAAATATCTTCGTGTGTTTGATTTGAACTTAGCACTTTCATTTTTGTTTGATGTGAGAAGTCGCGCTTTTCCTCTTCACAACCTTCCTTCATTAAGCTATACTTACAGCATAATGTGCAATTAAATTTAATATTCATATGTTTTTGCATAGTATTTCTTAATGTCCTTATGATATTATTCTCGATGGTAGCGAGAAAGTCTTCCAGAATTAAATTTTCCTTGTTTCTATTCTCCCATTTGTAGGTTTCAATGCGATTGTGAAATGTGGATTCAACGCACGTTACACTCATATCCATCCATTTATTCCAGTTGTCCTTATGGAAGTTTGTACGTAAATGATAAGGCCACATTTCTTTCATTACAAATATTTCACACTTATCACAATATACATCTTTTTCTTCCTTCCTCCGATTATGATTCGCCGAATGTTGATGTTTAACAAAATCCTTTAAAGATGAAAATTTCATTTCACACGTTAAGCAATTGAATTGATGGTGCATCCTTAAGTGACGATTTAAGGAGCACTTTTGATTATATGTTCTACCACAAAATTCACACATAAAATTTACCATTTTTTCTTTATTAAATATATGTGACAATTGACACTTTCAAATTTTAGCGCTATAATGATATACATTTCCCAAAAATCTACTTATTTATACTATCTAAATTGTAGAGGAAGGGTGAAGAGGATGGGAGGAAGGTAAAAACCACAACCACCAAATAGATGAGTAAAAATAAAAACAAGCGATTCAATTTTTTTTATTCTTGAGTTTTTATTTTCTTTAATTGCTAGCGCAAATGCTTAATTTTTTATTGCTACCGCTGAATACTTATTATTCTAAACGTTTAAAATTAAAATTATAATTTTTCTCGTCATTTGTCATTTCTTTCCCGATTAGAATTTTTCCTGACGACAGATCCTTCAACATCTCATTGTCTATGACGTTGAATTTATCGGGTAGAAACAAGACGTAATCTTCAAGGTGTAACATTATTGTTTTGCCGTATCTTGTTTGCTTCCTCTCGGCTGATAGTATCGTCAGAAGCTTGTCCTTTGGAAACTCCTTCAACGGCATAATTTTTTTCTCATATGCTGGAGTCTCACCAATATTATTTAATACTTTAACCATATCCATTTTAATTTTTTTAATAAATATATTCAAATACTGTTGATGATATACTTTAGAATGTTATATACTCCTAAATCCTATTCGCCTTTTATACCTTAAAATCTAATCTCGTAAATATGATAATAGCTATGTTGTTGTGTATTCTATAAATCTCTTATACATTTATAACATATTTCTTCGGAAAAACCCATTCAATTTTTTACGGTTTCCATATCTCACACATTTCTTCGGAAAAACCTCAAAAGTATCTAAAAATAGAATAGTCTTTTAATTAATTTAATTTTTTGTGGTTTCCATATCTCACGCATTTTTTCGAAAAAACCTCAGAAGTATCTAAAAATAGAATAGTCTTTTAATTTTTTTTGTGATTTCCATATCTCACACATTTATTTCGAAAAACCTCAAAAGTTCCTTAAAATAAAATAGTTTTTAATTAATACAATTTTTTGGCGGTTAAAAACAAATATAGATCATCCATTAATAGTGTTAAGATAGGTCAGTAAATCAAACCACAGAAAATTCTCATAGTACAAAATTGTATCGAAATGCACAAGTCAAAACCGCAAAAACTTCTCATAGTACAAAAATTGCCTCGAAATGCACGAGGCTCAGCGCAGTTAACTACATGTCAGGGTAGGGTATACTTCGTTTCCAACATAGGTTTGCAACAACAGCCCAACAACATCCTCGAAGACGCCAACACGAACATCCATCTCGGACCCCCGGGTTCAAAAAACTCTCACGAATGTCATTCGGGACGTCTTCGGGTGCCTTCGGGGGCCTTCGGGGGGCGCAAACACCAAAAAGGGCGTGATTCATCCCTTCGGATAGGACGAACCACGCCTTTTTTCATCTCCAAAACCCAAAAAAGGCGTGACTCATCCCACAAAAAAAGCATGAGTCATCAAACAAAAATTTTATCCCAATGTAGCGCACTCCAAAAGTCACTATTACCAACAAAATCTATAGCTTCCGTCTCTTTCTCACAAAAATTGCATAGTGGCGTTGAAGGTACTTATAATACCTACTGTGGTGTTTTAAATGGCATATCTGCTGTTCTATTCAATTGAATTTCCTGCTCCTCCCGACGTTGAATTTATTGCCATTCAGGCGAAAACTGGCATTAAACAGTTATGCGTAACTTGCTCCTATATTCCTCTAAATACGTGTATCTATACTTAAGAGAAACATGCTGCTCTCATTTGTAACGTAGCCGAAAATTCTAAACCTACTAATATAGCCGTAGCGTAGGGGACTTCAATTTGTCACAAGTCATTTGGTGTTATAGCGAAAATTTTGGCCGTATGGTCTCCGCGTCAACATCTGACAGAGCTATTTTGTTTTTCAATTAATTATTTCGTCGCACTTTACTTCAATATAACCGTACTCCTAATTGTAATGGAGGACTGCTAGATTTTTGCTTGGCGATAGTTGCAGGGCGATAGTTGAAAATCGCTGTCCACCTTTTAGTTTACCTGAGGATACGTAGCATCCAGCAATTTCCATTACTTTTTATTAAATGCATCATGGTCCGTGCAACTACTCTAACAATCCAAATCCAATAAACATAATGATTTTAACAAACTCAATATTTTACTGCTTAAATCTCATCTTTTACACATTATGCTTGACTTCTCTGCTGGATATATTGAAACCTTACTCTCTTCATTCTATAAGGTATTAAACCTAGCTATCTAGCATCCATTCCTATCAAGCAACCGTCTTCGAAACAGGTGTCCTCCGTGGTTTAATAAGACAATTAGATATTACAACAATAGGAAAAACAAGCTTTTGAAGAAATTTTCGAAAAGCGACTTTTCTTTCGACTATTTCGCTTACTCAGCGTCAAGGCATAGATTTAATTCCCTCAACCACCAATATTATTGCTAATACCTTCAGTTCGTCAAATCCTCTCTGTTTGCTAATTCTAACTACTTTTTCAAGTTTGTTAACTCCAAGAGAAAAAGTTCCATAAATCCCTCGCATGTTTCTTTTGATGGCTCTAAATCCTCGGATGACATTGAAACCTCAAATCTCTTTGCTGAATACTTCCGACAACATTTTTCGACTGCTAATTCCAATTTATCAGCAAACTACCCATATCCGATAGCTGATTTGGTTTCAATTCCTAATTTGGTTATTTCTGTAAATGACGTTTTTGAAGGATTGAGTTCTCTAAAATATAGTTCTGCGCCTGGACCTTACCGTCTCTTGAGAAACGTAGCTTTGTTCTTGGCGTTTCCTTCTTAATCAAAGTAATAAATGGTACTATTAACTCGCCCGCATCAGTTGGTGAGTTAAGCTTTAACGGCCCTCACCGTTGCTCTAGGCACTTTATCTTGGTTAAACTTAGTCAGTGTAAGTACAATTAAGAGCTGCTTAAGCCGCTCAGAGTTGTTTGCAGAAACCTAAATGATCACTTATTCTCATTATCGGACTCTTTAAAGTCTATTAAAGCAACTTTGCTTAATACGCGCGATCTACCTATGTCGTACTTAAACTAACTTGCGTTCGTAATATCTCACTTTTTTTTCGAAAATTATATGGTGTTGTGAATGTATCCGTTGCCAAGCTTATGCGTGTTTGCAATGGTTTAGGGGTTCACTTGCAACCTGGATCTGTTCTTGTTGTGGGTGTGCTTCTGTGGTAGCTTTTTTTCTTTTTTTTTCGTTTTATTTATTTATGCATGAATTATTATTTTTAAGTTATTTTGTTTCTATTACCCTTCTTTTTTCATTTCTTCCTTTATATTGTATAATAGTTTTTAAAATAATTAGTATAAGATTTACTCTTAAGTTGTATTTGAGTTCGGTTGCTAACTTTGTTTAGTTTAATTTCATGTATAAGTAAGTAAAAAAAATAAACTTAAAAAAAAAATAAGGTTCAGATGTATTTTCGGGATGAATTTGCCCCGCTAAATATTGAAACTGTAATATATCTGTAGGATTTTTAAAAACAACTACATATTTAGAATTCAATGAACTATCTCTTGGGTGCGACGCTTTATGGAAAATATTCTGTATTCATAACACCAAATTATTCGACCAATTTTCGCACTAATCAAGAAATCCTTGTTATAAATAAGATTTTTCAGAAATGTTGTTTCGCTTGACCCTGATAGTCCACTAATAAGCATAATAAATAGATGCTAAAATTGATAAAACATGTTGGCTGTTAATTATAAAATAAAGATTTTAAAGAGTTGATTATCAAATTAACCGTGCTTACACTTACACTCATGTGGAAGCCTCCATATGTGAAAAATTCAATAGAACATTACAAACCTCACTTTGGAAAATGTTTAGTATGAACGGTCATAACAAATGAATAGATTTAATTCAAACCTTATTAACCAAATACAATAATACATATCATAGAATAATAAAAGTGAAACCAAAAAAAGTCAACAAAACCAACGAGAAGCAGATATTACAAAGTGTATATAATTTGCCCAAAATATTTCCAAAACCAAAGTTTAAAGTTGGGATTATGTTAGAATAAGCAAATTTAAAGGAACATTTTTTAAAGAGTGTGAAATATGTCAAGTTAGTAAAATCAAAATTACAAATCCTGTTACTTACATTATTACGGATTATAAGGAGAATGAAATATTAGGATCATTTTATGAATACGAAATGCGAAATTCGTGATAAGAGTTCCTATTTCGTAGAAACGATATTGAAGAAGAAGGGAAGCAAATTTTTTGTGAAATGACTAGGGCTCGGTGAAACTCATAATTCACGAGTTAGTAAAACTCAATTACTTCGATAAGAATGTATAAGATCAAACGAAAATGTTTGCTATTGTTATTATTATTACTGTTTCTATTAATATTAATATGTAAATAAAACGAAACCCAAAAATTTTCATTGCGTATTAATTTTTTTTACATTTATTCATATACAAATATTATTTACACATTGTCATTTATGTATTTGGATAAACTATTTTATACTTTCCCCACACTAGTGTGGCAATGATATCCTCTAAAATACATCGCTTATCATTTAAATAATCTAACGCTATTTTTTGTAAATCTCTGTATATAATCTGTAAAATCTGCTTCTTATGTTCACCATAAAAAGATTTTCTATTTGCAATGCAGTGTTTATAATCATTGTATATGAATTTTTCAGTTACACATCTTTTTAGCCCTTTAACTTTTTTGACTTCTTGTCCTTTATTATTGATTTCATGATTGACTATGGATGCGTAAGCTTCGGCTTTTAAAACCCCAAGCTCTGTCATCATTTTTCCAGCATTCTCATCTTTCATCAAACCTAATAGTTTTTGTTATTAGGTACGATATTGTGCATATTGCCGGGGACGTAATCTGATGTGTCAAATTTGTGAAGTATATTTTTAATAACGTCATATATATGTCCATCAGATTCTATTATGAATGAATCTGTATCCATATATATTATCTTCATTTTTTGACCCTGTTTAACTACGAAATTTTTTTAGTAAAAATCGTAGATGAACCACTTAGAGAGTTCTAGGATACATGCCACCACACAAATTTGTCTATCATGCACTATTTTCGTTTTACTAAATTCGATACCACACAAAGCATTATCGAATATTACAATACACTTGAAATTAGATTTCCGTATGAGAGCTCTATAACATTCACAATTTCTTCTGTTTTCATAATTAGTAACTAAGCGAACATCCCGACGCTTTTCAATATTTTCTAGTTTGACTCGGACGACCTCTGGATACACTGAGTAACGCCGACTCCAATACTAATTTTTAAAAACGTACCAGTTTCAGGAATGTCAATTACTTCCAATTCAACTTTAGCGTATTTGAGCATGGCATCCCACGAGAGAAACGGTGTTGCAATATAATTGCGTGGATGTAGTTTGTACATTTCTAAACATGTGATCCTGAAATTCTCAAAAACATCGGTTAATATCTAGACATCGCGTTGAAGGCATAGAACCACATAATTTCTAAGAGTTTGACACTCGAAAGCGTCCCATACCCTGTAAGCAGAGTGTAGTCAGCCTCATTACATTCGCGATCAGATAAAAAAATAAAAAGCACTTGCGGATTGTCGAAATTGGGTAATCAAGTTTCGTGATGTCGCTTATATAAACGTACGCGAAGACACCATTACTACTCATTAACGCAAATTTTCCTGGATTCGTAAACGTTTTTCTTAAAGCTTTAAACTGGCTGGTCTCCAAATATTCAGCCAATTTTTTTAAACTGGAGTTTAAAAATCGATTTTTCCGATCCGTCCCCTCGCGCTTAAAGACTTCTATGAGCTTAAAGGCAGCCTCTATCTCAGCAGACACGATAATTGGCAGCGATATCTTGTTCTCAATATTTTTAAATTTGGTTGTTGTTCCCGTCAATGGAAATACACTTTTCATCACATTATTATATTTTCCACGTATTTTCAAACATGTAGAATTAAACGCTCTGAAATCGCGTCTTCGGGTTTTGGAAAGGTTTCGGGTTTCACTAAGTATAAGTTTTATTATAAGATTTTGTCCATAACTACGAATTAGAAGAGTACAGTTTTTAGGGTGCGTAGCGTAGTTTGGGACCTACCACTACTGTCTATTTTTTTCGTCAATTTTCTCCTTGATTTTTTTATAATAAATTTTTGAAGATCAAACTTTTCTATTGTGATGTCGATAGATTTTTCAAAAAGGAAAGGAGGAGCATATGAGGATCAAAGTCAAGTCCTTGATTTGCGCCCACGCGATGGTTTAAGTGAACAAACATACTGACAGCTCGACTGCCGTATTGAAGAATGGATATAAGAAACAGTATTGAGTAAGACACTGAAACGTAAATATCGCAGAGAAAATTTGCTACGAAAATCCGGAGGGCAGAACACGCCAACGTACAAGACAGGAATATAAGGGGTATTCGAATGGTGAAAATATATATTAAAAACTAAACCGAAAAATGAATTAAATAAAACTATTAGAAGAACAAGAAATATATGAATAACAAACTGTGTAAAAAGAGTTCTAAGATAAGATACCGGAGACGAATTTTAATAGAAAAGTAAGGAAGAGGCTAATATTATAGTTTCAATAAAAGCGCCTATAATATTCTGTCTATGACTAACGTTTCTGTAAGTTACTTTCGTAATTGCAGTCTCGTAAACTGATCGAAGTCCACTCAGGTGAGTGCGCTCTTCTAGTCAAAGTGGTCCATACAAATTCAAAATTTTCTTGTGTAAGAAGAATCTCTCTACGTCTGCTGTCCTATCACACCTTAAAAAATTTGTTCCTTACAAACGTTTAGTACAGTTCTTAGAGTGAAGTATGAAGAATTCTTCAGATGTGCGTATAACTTTGGTCATAATAATCGCGTCATGGTTGCAATTACTAATTAAAGCTTTACCATTTAATGCCTCTGCCGCCAGTTTAGAGTAGCTACTCCAATCAACCTTGTCTTATAGAAATCTTGTATTGGTGGAATATCAGAAGTGGTTGGCAGCTTTACATTGACGACTATTAAAGGTAATCGGACATGCAGCACAAAATAAAAGCAAGAAGGGTTACAAAGTACAAAGCGAGAGAGCAGAAAAATTTTTGTTGAAGAGTATTTGGATAGCCATATCTTGTATAATTAACTTTACGTTCATGCGTCTCTGAAGGATGCTGGATTTCAAAAGTATGTCAACTCCCTGTTTTAAAAATTAATTATGATCAGCACTTGCAAAGTATCCAATATATGAGTTATGAGGGTATGGTGAAAAAGAATTTTGCAAAGGGCTTCTTGAAAAGCTCCAAAGATAGAGTTCTTATTAGAGTGCAGTTCACTGAAATTGTTAAGGAATCCAATTGTAAAATTTTAAAGTCTTTTTTTGACGGTATTATCATGTTAGGTAAGATGACTAAATCGACCTGTAACTGTCGCGATCAGAAATGTCGCTATGGCTATTGCCGCTATATTTAGTTAAAGATTCATTTATTTTACCAAATGAAGAATGGGCATTGCTGTTATTGAATTTGTTGTTGCTTGTACTTGTTGGCTGAATTTGAACTGGGCGGAGGAGAATTATATTTTAAAGTTAATGATTTCATTAATGGTTTGATTGCGTATTTTAAGGAAGCGGTTGGTGTTCAAAGCAGACGTTTCGTCAATGTTTAATGTATTTGCTTGATTTCATGCTGCCAAAATTTTTTGATTTTTTTAAATGTTACCAATCACTCAGCGTATGTTCCCTATTTGCGAAATACGATGATGGTCGGAAAGAAGTCATGAAAGAGAACGAGATGTGGAGGGTGTGGCCGCAGCATAGTGTGTGTGCCCAATCGGTAAGTGCCTTTACTGACTAGGTATGCACTGTAGCTACGACCAAAGTAAATTTGAAATTTTAATCTCCGAATACTAACTTTGTAGTCCCGACTCGACAAGGTCACCACGTAAGTTAATAAGTCCGTCTGTTCGCACTAATTAAAGTCTGAACACGTCTGAAAAGAAACTAGACATTGGAAGATAATCACGTATGAAAAGTTTAAGTATGTGCCACTTGTCGGGTGATTTGATGCATTACGTATGCTGTCGTTACCAACTGTTTTTTATTAACACTCGTTTTTTTTTCTTTGGATTATAAATGTACAACAGCTGTGAAATACACTCTATTCTATATGCCAAATGAGGCGAGAATAAAATAGGTCAGATTTTTGTTAGTGTTGGTTTTTTAGAATTAGTATTGGTTGTTTAAGGTGGTATTGGTAAGAGAAAACATCTATAAATGGAAAACAAAATGAGCTCCAAACAAAATTGTTTAACTTACAAACTGCTGAGCCCAAATAAAAATTTTTAAATTTCTAAAGGGAAAGTAATTCAAATTTTTTTTGTCTTTTTAATCAGCCAAAGCTTGTAATCCACCCGTACAATGAACCTTTCCACACATTGTAATATATTTGAGACATAATTTATAAATTGTAAACTCCTTCTTCTATTACATATATATGTCTCATCATATACAGGCCTAATCCACTTTTTTAATTTCGGAACCACTCCAAAGGAAAACCCGATTTTGAAGACCATTGGAGTGTAAATCGGACTAATGCCTGGTACCTCGTTCAGATAAATTAAAGCATTTCCTATCTGTATCACGTAATAGAGAATATACTCTAGAGCATTGCTTAATAACGCTATACAGAATTCCGGTTTATTCAATCAAACAGAAGTATATGTAAATATAATGATATTCATTGTAAAGTAAAGAACATCTTTAAGAGATGCATTGGTATATATGAGCATTTATGTTTTAAAAGTGTACTGTATATTTAAATTCGAGTTTAGTTTGATAGTGTGTTTTACTGGAGGAGCGGAAGAGCAGCTATAATTCAAGGAGGATGGGAAAATCCGCAAATGTTTAGAGTAATATATCAACTTCAACTTGGATTTTTGAACAAGAAAGCTTATGTTTATTTTTTTCAACTCTAATATCTTTGTTTTTTTTTAGAGCTTGAACTTACGTTTTGTCTTAAGCTTGAAATAAGGTAAAAATAAAAGTAATATAAATAATATGTTAATAAAATTTTTTAAAACTTACCTTCCGCTTCCCCCGCTGAAACAAAAGCCAACTCGATTTTCCAAAACCACTATAACAGCCACCTGCCAAGCTATTCACAAATTTCATAGAGAAAACACTGGTTTGCCAAATTTGCAGCTTATGTAAATATCTGTTCGTCTAAATTATACATCCTGAAAAGATTACCATATAGGTTCAAAACAGAGTTCAAAAAAGTGGAAATGCAATGCAGACAAACGGTCAAAGAATTTACTTCAATAATTATTATTTCGAAGAAACGCAATAATGTTTTGGATTTGACTTGTTCCAGTCGTTTGGTTTCGAAATTAAGCAGATGAGTACCATTGAGTAAGCCGGTACAAATTACGTTAAACAGACATATCATAAATATATTGAAATTTTTGATTCGTATTCAGAAGTGGTTCAAAACTTTAAAGTACTGATTCACCATAACAGGCAGAAACAGTTGCTAAGATTTAAAGAAAAAATCGAAGGTTTAGTTAGTAAAGGTATATTACGCTCCATCCAATTGAGCAATTGGGCCGCCTCTATTGTTTTTGTAAACAAAAGAAGCGTTTATGTGTTGCCACCGCATATCCACCTTGACGATACTAAAGCATCTGTTCGGCAGACTATTTCTAACTAGTTTGCAAGGTATCTTGAATAATCTTACTTTGACCAAATTTATACGAATACTCGCAAGTAACTCTATCATATTGGGAATTATGATATTTTCTCTAATATAAGATTCTCGTATTCTAAATTTTTCAACCATATTTGTGGACTAAAACTTTCCTGTCTTACGGGCGAGGGTGGGATTCCTTCGTGTATTCTTATCAACTGTGCAATTACAGATATGTTGCCTTTGTCTTTAGCTAGTGAAATTTTATTTTACCGTTACATAAGTCTAGCGGTGCGTAATCAATGAAGAGCTATAGAGGTATTGCGAAACACTCCTTTATAACAACACTTTTGAACACTTATTGAAAAGCTTGTAACAGATAGGTTAGCGAGTCCTATAAAATCAGTACTCTCACCCCGCCAGCATGGTTTTGTGAATGCAAATCCACTGTGACTAATCTCTGTTATATCTTTGGTTTATTTAAAATTTACGTCAAGACAAATGTTATATATATATATCTATATATATGTAACGATCCGGTGTTAAGCAGAACAGCCAGCCTGGTCCACTTCTTTATAGTTTATTTTAAATTATTCGTCTCATATAATTTAGCATGCGAGTGTATTAATGTATGATGACTTTAAGCTTTTCTACTCTTCACACAACTTTGAAGGTTTCCATCGCCTGGAACTTGGTTTTTGCTTATTCGATGTATGACGTAATATACATAGAATATAATTGAATGTAAATCTACGTCTTCCAGTAGGGGGTGTTTCACCACTTTCAATTACAAGTTAAACGATGACAGTTTGGAATCGGTATGGGCGTTTAATGATCTGGGTGTAGTTTTTAGTGGTAAACTGATGTTTAATCTGCACATGAAATCAATAATGTGTAAGCCTAGGTAGTAACTCGGTTTTATTTACAGGTGGTCGAAAGAATTGGACGATCTATATGTAACAAAGAGTCTCTATACATCATTAGTGAAACCACTAGTTGATTATCTCATCTCGAATTATCATTATTATTAAGTCGATAAGATTGGACCAATCGAAATATAATATCTTCTGTTTTTCTTACTTTGTTTAAGATGGGATGCTCACAAGTCCTTCGCTCCCTACGAACGTCAGTTACTTCTAATCAATTTATCTAATCTAAAAAATTGATTCTTGTAAAAGGCTTTGCCACACGAATTTTGCTATTAGCTCCTAAGAGAAAACGAATCCTCTAAACTTTTTTATCAACAAAAGTTGTCTGCTATTTTAATTTAAAGTTTTTAAATTAAGTTCAGATAAACGAAGTTAATTTTATTATAGGCGTACAACCCGATTCTCTGTATAGTCTTCCTTGACTTTGCATAACCTATGTGAATTGATTTTCTTTAACACTTAAATGCATGAATTTTTATTTTTAATAAACAAAAATTCGAATCCAACAGAAAATGGGTGTAGTTAACAAAAAAAAATATAAAAATTCAGCTAAGAATTTTTTCATAATTTTCAAAACAATTTCTGCATCACCATGCAACATCACTCCAAATTTACTGCGTACAATAATATAATACTTCAAAGGTAAATAATACCACTCGCTAGGTTTCTTCGCCTGCAAACTTTGCTCTCATAAACCATTAGTAGTCCTACCTCTTTTACTGCCATTTATGTGAAATCCCACATTGCAAAAACCATCAGCCAACTCATTGCATAAATGGCTAATACTTGGTGGTTGTTTGTTTGGAATCCCATTTGCAAGGGAGTTCTTTTTCACAATTATCTTCGTATCTTCGTATTTTCTTCCATGTGCATATCGTATTCTTAGACTATTTTTGGACAAGCGATATGGATCTTTTGTTTTAGTCGCTTATCATATCCACAGATATTATTTGCGGGTTGCGACCCAATAGAAGTAGACAATAAAGTAAAAACCTTGTTCTCTTTCCACACCGTCGCTGAAAATTCAACACCATTTTAATGAGAAGTTCTTTCCTCATATGTTACCCTAGGGATCTTAAATCCATTGCGACCCTATTTGTCCGCGCGTCTACAATTAGGCAATCTATTCTGCTATACCATTCCGACACAATGGATTGCTTGTTTCGATGAATTCCAGTGGTAATGATGTGTAAATATTATCGAAAAAAGCTATATGATTCCTTATTCTTGGTGTCACACTAGCTAATCGTAAGACGACGTGGTGACTCCGAATTCTGGCTCAACAGATTGGTTCATCTATTGAGAGACGTTGGTCTACGGGAATAGATGAAAATATTTCATTTAAGTGGTCTATCACAGGTCTTTGTGTAAGCGATCGTGATTTGGACGCTCCCTCGGAAGATGTTTATCATAATATGTAAAAAACGTAAACTAGTACGAAATTGAAAAAATATAAAAATAATAATAAATGTTTCACAAAATAACTTCAGGTTTAGTGATCTTCAGTAAGATCCGTTTAGCATACTGATGCATTTCTCAGTATATGCAAAAACATATATATATTATTCATTACTTTTACCTTGTTTCTATCCAAAAATAATTTATATATATTTCCAAATAAGAAGAGAAGCTTGATGTATAATTTTTAGTGTAATGTGCTTTCACCAAGTTTTGTGTTCATTTACATTTTAATTGACCAAAAGTCCTGCAGAAAAATTTCCAATAATGACTGTGCATAGAATACGACATAAGTTCGATCTTTTGCAGAAAACTCATGGCTTGAAAAATATTAAAAATTATCTTCCTTTCTTAGACAAACAATGAATTAGTCTGCTCGCACACTGATTTTACCCGAGTAGCTATTCCTGAAGTGTTGAAAAATTAAGTCTTATCTCTTTTATAGGATGGACACTGGGGCATTATTAAAATAAATCAGTCAGGCAGCGAACATATACGGTAATTAAAGACTGATGAGCACATTCATTGTTTAGCTTCACAAAGTTATTTGTGTAATTCGGAAAATCCCATTCCACTTAAGAAATGCCAAAGCTGGGCGAAACCAGCAATCGATTGGAAAGGCATTCATTTACGATTCGCTAATAAAATTTTTAATTCAATATGGTTCATTTGCGTCGACTCTCAATTTCCGTGTTGAGTCTATCATGCAACGACAAATCCTCACTCAATTAAAATCGGACGCTTTTAGCATCTCTTTCTTCTCATCACCTGTATCCTAAAAGGTACAAAAAAGGAAAATAACTAAATTTTCATTCTCTATAATATAGAGTGGACGCGGCTAGTTTTCTCAATTTTCAAAGTAAAAGTTTTTGCCACACAGGCATGTGGGCGTTACGGCCGATTACTTCATTTTCGCGGAATCTTTACCACAATCTTTAGCAGACGGACAGGTGGACATGCGAACAAATGGACATCCATTCCAAATTTGATACTGGCTGAGAATTATATACTTTATGTGGTTTTTGAAGCCTGTTTCTGCGCGTTGTGAAGGTATTGAAAAAAAAATTAAACTTTAGTATACTATAATATTTAGTAGGTGCCGTCAATTTTTTCAATGTTTCTACAGTTACTGCAGCTTTGCCCATAGAATACGCGTTCAAATTTTTGTATATTTATCTGCTATGGTTTATGAGTAATGATAAAAACCAATTTTTTATTCCTTTTGAAAAACAGAGAGGTTCTGACTTTGCGCAGCACTGTAGGCGTATCCTTCGACCGATTTGTCCTATTTTCACTATAAACCTGCGTGCAAGAACTTCCAATATTTTTTCCAAATTTAAAGTCGATAGCTTCATATTTGCGACCATGAGAATGTTTACAATAGAGATTACACAGATGGGCAGACGGACATACTTAAATCGATTCAGAATTCGATACCAGTCAAGAATATATATATTTTGTGGAGTCTCTGAAGCTTCCTTCTAAGCACACGTTTTAACAAAATGAATAGACCCCTTAGCCTTCCATGAGTATAAACACAAGTTACAGCATCCACTTTGTATTTACTTCGCTTCAAATTAAGAGTACTGTTCTGAGTTAATGTCGATTCCCAAAAACAAGTTAATTTAATTTTTGTGTAACAAACAAGCTATCTATTTCATAAAAAGG
Source organism: Glossina austeni (assembly GCA_000688735.1). NCBI lineage: Eukaryota > Metazoa > Arthropoda > Insecta > Diptera > Glossinidae > Glossina > Glossina austeni. The sequence continues at coordinate 14,935 of JMRR01017856.1, forward strand.
TGCTTCTGAATGTTAGAAATTTGTTGCGTGAAGCAGGAAGAATGCTAGGAAATTACGGAGTTTTTTGTAATAAGAAGTACATATGAAAGAAATAGTAAAAAAAAAATTGAATATGTGAAACATTGGAAAAATTGTGACTGAAGTACGGACTAGAAAAATATGTATGCGTGGAAAAATTAATATTTAAGGAATAATATTTAAAGATTACAAATTTTTGTAAAAAAATATAAACATGCATGAAATTAAAAAATAACTCGTCAGAAATAAATTTTTTGGAATAATCAAAGATACTGGTCATTCGATATACATAGAGGCAATAATTGTTGTGGGAACATTGCGAATGTTTCCAAATGGAATCAAAGGTCAACGTTATTAAGAAAACTAAAACCATAACAGCGAAATAAAACCAATCATAATAATTGTTTATCTAATATAAGAATAAAAATACTTAAGAAACAATGTATAAAGATTGAGAAATTGCTTGGACATATATATATATATATATACTATATATATACATATATATATATATATATACTATATATATATGTATGTATGCGTGAAATTAAGGCATAATTCATGCGAAACAAATTTCTTGGAATTGGCAAAAATATTATCATGTTGGTGTAATAAGGACCAAAAGGTGTCAAGCGACTATAACGACCATTTGTAAGCAGATTCAAAGCCTAACATCACCAAGAAAAACTATTGCTGAAAGTCTTTTTCAAAAAACAAGAATCAATAAGCATCAATCTTTGTACGAATAAAAGTCAATCTATGTTGACAAGCAATTGTTAAAGGAAATGAAAGCAAGTAAAATAAGCAAAATTTTTTCCAGTTGAATCATACTTCAATAACCATAAGGTGAATAAATACTTTAACCAAAATTTATGTTTTTAAAGCAGCAAGTTAATCTCAATTGTAAAGAAAATGTTGTAATCTACTGATAAATGAAATAAGAAGTATACTTTTACAAACCAACAGTAATAAATAAGTTGGTTATACTACACTCATGTTATCTTGTTAAGAGCATTATTTTGCAAGAACCTGGCAAGGGGGTATGACAAAAGGATAGCCCACGCAGGAGGATCCCTCACAGAACTCCGTAGGTATGGAAGGCAAGAAGGCGATAAAACAACGCCAACATCAACGCGTATGAAATAGCTGTCTAGAATAGATAGTCAGGTAGCAACATGCATGTCTTTTTTGAACCCTAAGACCCCTTTCAGACTCCTTTGTTTTCTGTAGTGTGTCTCAAAGTCCTGGTTACTTTGGCATCAGCAATTCCATTATTGGGCGCAGGAGCTGATACTGAAAGATTCCAAAGGAAGCACCTTCTAGATTAAATGCTTTGGACATGCGTAGATGTCGTGCCTCTTCCATTCTGCGAATCTCCATAACATCTCTGTTCTAACCCTTGCTTGTTCTTTCGTAATCTTATTAAAATAAAAATAGTTTTTTTTGCTCAAATATGAAATCTGACTGTTTACAAAACACAAATAAAATAGCATCAGCTGTGTCGTGCCCATACTCTTCTGTCCAGATACGAACTTATCAAGCGCCAAAGTGTTCTTGATAATTGTTTATATTTTCGTGCATTTTTTGTTAGTTTATATATTAGTTATTATATTTTATGTACTATTTCGTACATACATATTAGATATATTATATTTTTATTATATATATCATTTTCATTAATTATATATAATAATTTATTACTCTTTGTGGCCAACTCCTAATCGGTTTCTTCGCTAGCCGATAGCCTAAAACGAATACGTAAGAGAATTCTTAGAAAGAGTTCCCCATAGGCTTTCCTGAATTCATTTCGTCTCCAGCAAAAAATCCGAAGTACATAGTAATCCCACCTCCGGAGAGAGAAAAACCGCTGTGCACAAAAAAATTAAAAATATATCTGGACTCTGAAATTTTTGTTTTCCATTGACGCAGAATTTGATATATCATCTTGGAATTTGCCGTCAAACACTTACCTTCCCGATGATGTCTTTTACATATTAAAGAAAATCGACTCATTTGTGTTGAAACATTTTGCGATATATTGTGTGTTGGTCGAACAAAACTTGGCGTAAATCCTTCAGAATTGCGAAAAAAGTTGTTCGGCTGGATTATTACTGGAAAATATAATTCTTCTACTAACAACAATTTTGATGCTTCGTATATGCTCTCATATAAGGATAAAATCAATCTCATATTGGAGCGTCTTTGGTAAATTGAAGAATTTGATACTGGCTTAACGCAAAGGACACCAGAAAAAACAAGAATATGAAACGGTGTCTTCAGGTGGGATTGCTGCAAAATTACCTTTACAACAATATTCTGGTTCGCTGGATTTATCACAAAATACGGCTTTACGTTAATTTGTCACCCAAGAACGGCGGCTATCTCGAGATGTCAGCTTAAAAGCAACATATGTGGTTTGAGGGAATATAAAAATTGTGGACACATGAGATTCGTGAAGAGGCTGAGGTTGAATGAACTTCATTACTGCATAGCTCATGATTGTTTTTTAAGGCCAATATTATTTCAACACAGCTTGGAATTGTTTTTGACGCGTTCTGCCCAACCTCATCACAGATGTCTCCAAATGATATTTTATATATTTAGAAACTATAAAAGAATTGGATGAACTCAAGCGTTAGGTAAACGAAATTTTGGAAAAGGAATGTTTTCAATTAGTTCATCTAATTCAATGCAAATCATGAAAGTTTTCGTTACGATAAAATTATCAATTTGAATTTACATGATTCATGGCTTCGTTCGCATTTTCTAGAATCAAAAAAAGATTGTATTTTCATTGTCGTTTGCACGAAGGTCCGAGGGAAAAAATGAAATATCATAACGCACTCTCATTGCAAAATCTAAAACTACACTTCCAGAATTATGGATACTTTAAATTGGTTGGCACCAGTTGCTTCCACAAGATTTACATAAAAGTAGTGATCTTCAATCTTTGTCATCGCTTTTCTTTATCCTCTGGCTCGCAATAGATGCATGGGTTATGCGACGCACCAATTCACACATATGACTGCTCCCTCTACATTAAAGGAAAAACCAACTCAACTGAAACATGTTCGCATCTGTACACCCCCAAATCAAGATCGACCCATACCAAAAAAAAAAAAAAAAAAATCATTGCCGAATTCGTAGCTATATGAACGTCAAGTTCTCGCTAGATTATATTCAAAGATACAGAATTTCCTTCAAATTCCAAACCAGTCCGTTTTCTTGTGCAGTGGTTCGAAAATTGTTCCACATTCGCTCAAACAACATTTTTCAACAATTTTTGCATTTGTAGGCAACCGAGCCTTTGAAATCCTTTGGTTCACTAATGGTTGTACTTGGCGATATGTCCCATCACATTTGAATCCAGCAGATATTGTCTCAAGAGTCACAACTGCACAGGAACTAAAATGGTCTAGTTCTGGCTTTCTTAGTCTAAGTCCTGATTGCTAATCGTAAACTAGATATGACGAAATACACCAAGACGAAGTCAATAAAGAAAATGTAAAACTATGATACACATCGAATTAAAGATCAACAGAATTACTAAGTGCATCGCAAATTGCAATTAGTATATTAGAGCGGTTCGAATTGTCGCTTGGATTTTCATCTAAATCTGATAAGATTGCTGCTTTACAGTCACAGGAACCCCTGTCAACGATAGTATGGCGTATACAACAATAATATTGCAAAAATGACATTTTGCTTGTAGCCAAAAAAAGTTCGCAAGAGTTTATTGAAATGTCCCAATGTGTTCATCGCCTTGTCAGATTTGGATAATCAACTTACGAGGTCACTGTGACAACTTTATAAATCCTTACCCACAACGCACACATTTTCGAACAAAACTAATTAAACAGATGATGTCAAATTTTTCTGCAGATCGGCTTAGTTCATCAAAAGGATTTGCTGGATGTGCCATTGATTTGTGTGGACATGTAAGCACTGATCTCCGCGTATTGTTTGTCTCGCTGTTTTTGTATGTCTCGCAGCGAAGTAGTCCACATTCAAGTAGTTACTGACTTACCAACAAATGTTTTCACCGCTGCTCCGAAAAGATTGACCGGACAACGGAGCTTGTCGAATGTTAAATGGGATCAACGTCAGCTTTGTAGAGGCAAACTCGAAGGTTTAAGAATTGAAACCTTTTCTATTTGATGGCCAGAATCAAAATTTTATTGTTAGTTTTTATTGTAATGAATTTATTGTAAAGATTTGATAATCAAAAGGAGTTTTTACTTATTATTACGCTATTGCCTGCCTCGTCAGACAGAAGTGTTAGGGAACCGCAACGTCAGTTACAGGTATGCTAGCAACATAGAAAGAAATTTTCAAAAAAAGAATGCTGTGTTCATATATTTACAATAGTTAAATTAATGCACCAATCCTTATTTTTAGTTGCGATTTATGTATAATTCTTATAACTAAAATATTATTATTATTATTATTATTATTACATAAATTTAGCCAGAGAATAAATTCTAAGACTAAAGTCTTAAAACACTAGCATCTAAGGCTTTTGGCTTTATTTTTATTAATATTATTATTATTATTATTATTGTTATTATAATTATTATTATTAAAAACTCTACCGCACTTGAGATTTGAACCCACGACCATATAACTAAAATAATAACAATAACAAACAATTAAAATCATTAGAAAATGCCAATGTTGCACTGCAATTTTAATTTTCGAAGTGAAACTATTGAAAATTTTTTACTAATACGACATTGGTAAAAGACGGTTTTGCAACTTATTTCTCCAAAAGAGGAATTAAAGTAACTTTTTTTAATAGGGACTTAACATAATGCTCGTCTAATGTTGTTACAGTAAAGCTGTGATCAGTATCAAACAATCTACATAGAGGTGACCATTTCCCCATCTTCATTAATCTCGGCATGCCCCGATACAGCGCCAATACTTTACATTATTTTTTAAAAATCAAGCATAATTTTTAACGAGCAAAGCTGATCGGCATTAATATAGTCATCGCTGTATAGATGGTAACGACAAGTACGCAGTTCGCAAGAATACAAATTGTGAGGCCGCTAGAAGACAAAAAGTTATATTGACCACAGCACATTACCCTATCTCTCAATAAAGTGACAAAACCTACCACAAACATGTCGCACGATGGAACCCTGAACTTTCTCTTCTTCAAAAAGCTAAACAGCGAGCACGGGCTAAGTGTCGAAGAGACTAATATGATAGGCTACAAAATATCAAATTCTATTGTCGAGTCAAAATGCAAGAGATGTCTAAGAGAACATTTTGCGAAAAATCTACTATGCGTACCAATCTCCTTTCATGCCCCCAACAATTATAGTTTAAAATGAACAGAATCTGTAGTTCAAATTTAAACGTAGTCCTTATTCTGACCAAGGTACAATCGTCAACAATTATCTGATATAGCAAATCTTTTCGTTGGATAATGGTTCAAGAATTAGATGACTCAAATTTTTCTCCTAACAAACTCAAAACTTTACTCCGACAGTACGTACCCAGGCCAAGCAAGGAACATCCCTCTTTCAACTGAAACAATTCAGTTCAATCTTCTCTATCGGCCACTCGGGAAAAATCATATGTTTTGGACGGGATATCCTACCAATGCGCCTACAGCTCTAAAACATCACCAATTTATGCAGTGTTATCTTTAAAAAAAGTCATGTTCTACAAAGTTGGAGAATGGCTTTAACAATGCCTATTCCTAAATCAAATAAATGCAAAAGAGATTTCAATCTGTGTTGTACAATTTCTGTGTTGTACAATTTCTGTGTTCTCTGGCATGGAACACCTTGAAAAAATCCTTTCCAAAAAGGCTGTCCTAATTCTTATCAAACAGCAATCTAATTAGCCACAATTGAATCCCACGTCGATTTGGAAAAATTTTTAACTTGGAAAGCAGGCTCTAAAATTTACAAATTTGCATGTACGCAAATGTTATTTTTGTCTTCACAAAAATTAATGATGTCGATTACGTTCATGAAATTTGGACAAATGTCCAGCCTACGACTAAGAAACATTATATTACACATTTATTATTATTATTATTATTATTATTATTATTATTATTATTATTATTATTATTATTATTATTATTATTATTATTATTATTATTA
>JMRR01017857.1:0-23635 GCA_000688735.1 Glossina austeni
TAAAATAAAAAATATCTCGGAAATACTTATTCTAAAGTTTTCTGGTATATTGGGGTCCATTGCCTATAATGACCCTCTTGGGAACCCTAAATCGGCTTATAATTCTTTTTGCGAAGGCGGGTACTTCTGCTGTTGCCTTCCTCAGCGGTATTAATACTGTTCATTGACAACATCTATCAAGAAAAACTAGTAGCATCGTTCTACACCCTCGTGATATTGACAATGATCCCTTAATACCCGAAGTCTCAGTGGATCAGACACACAAATGTTCCTCTAACGTTTTGTCGACAACTATTACATCGCCAAAATATAAAAATGTTCTTGGCTTCATCTCGGGACAGGCAACCATATCTAACACGCTTTGTAATTTGGCTTCGTTGCACCTAGATTAAATGATATAATCCACGTCCTGGAACGCAAGATTTGATCTGCTTAAAACATAATTTGAAATTTCCTATCTTCCTCCATTGAAATTCTGTGCCAATGTTTTACTTATTTGTCGTTATCTACTTTGCCCTGCCTCAGTGTGCCGAAACCGTTGAATTTACAAAACTGAAACTACCTAAATGATAATGCTGGACCTATGTCGCATGTAAGAACATCACAAAAAAATTATCTTTTTTATTAAAAACAGCACGCCTTATATACTGTTTTTCGTGTTCATAAATTTGGTCTTAAGCTAAATATTTACGAAGTAATAAGCTAAACAATTAAAAGCAACATAAATTAAGATCAATAATCATAAAAGGAAACTAGCGCAGAAAGCTTGTGCGTGAGTGTGCATAGTATTGCTTGCTTTCTTCTTCCGTGGTTTCGTGGCCAATTTCCAGTAGTAGTGATGTGCTTTGCTTGTCGCAACCGTTTCTATATAGTTTTGAACTCGGGTAACGAGTAAACACCAGGGATTGATTTAGCATTCAGGTGGCGCAAATTCATGCGTAACCTTAATGTACCATTCTTTTTCTTCGCGTTCGTGATTGGTGTAGTATACGGGCTCCGTGATGATTCTATGTATCCATTTGCTAACAACTTATTCACTTCCGCATCGACGATAGCTTGCGTATCTAGATTTCGGAAAGCATACTGCAGCTTACACGGTCGATTACGTCGCATGTAAGGAATGCCGTCAGAAATGGAGCATAAACAAATTGCGTTCTTAGAGCTATTATTGAAGAGCAAAAATTTGAAGAAGCTAACCTACAAGTTTAGGGATCTCGAAGATATTTTTAGAAATATCTTTAAAAATATCGCTGTCACTAGTGAGAAGCAGCCATTAGATGATTCTGACCGTACCTCCCGTCGTCAACTACAAGTCTCGCTCTTTCATTCGAATTTACAATCTCTATCTCCATCCTCGACCTCAGGATCGCTGTCGGTCACGTCAATGATGGTAATATTAGCATTTCTCAAGGCATTGATACTCAAATTAAATTTCCTTCGTCATATCCGTATCCGCTGCAGTTGGATAGTCTGATATGCGGATTTCATGAGAGGGTATGTGGGTTGGGTATCGGCAAGTACTGCGTCAGTCTCGACTGATTTGACTAGTGTACATATTGTAAATAACCAAAATCAAAATCCTCCATTAGCCGGCGTACCGGTTGATTGTTCGGTTCGTGCAGTGCAAGGAAGCGAAAATCAATGTTCAATAGTTCAATGGCCAATCATGGAACCACTGAAACCGATATATTATATATATAATGTAGATATATTTTGCACCCTGCAAACCTCTACGTCTACGTCTACGTCAAAAACCCTGATGTATCGAAACGGCCTATCAACGTTTTTAAATGTAACTACGAACAACCATGGAAGGTTGTGTCATTTAAAATATCGGTGCCGCAATGCTATGCTGAGGACTTACTATCTAGGCACTTCGGACCTCGAGGTGCGGCAGTAAGAGAACTTGCTCTTTGTAACAGACAGCGCAATTCAACTATTGCTGTTACTCCTTCGCCCATATTTTCCGCATAAACAAATTAATTACAAGAAGTTTTTGCTTCTAAGCAAATCGTTGTAAGCAATTGTCCTAATTCATGCCTATCCTTAACTCCCCGTACTGTTTTCCTCCGGGAACCTCACCAAATAAATCCGATATTAAAGAAAAATCATTTATTAAATTTTAATCAATTGATTAGAGAACAATATTAAAGAAGAAAGGTTTGTCATGTATTATAGAGGAATTTATTAATTTAAAAAAGACAAAAAAATCATTTTTCTTTTCTTAATTAAACTTAAATTACAATAATAAAAAAAATTAAATTTAATCGTAAACAGAGAAAAGTAAACTAAAAAGGCTTACCGGTAACCATTCCACGATGAATGCGCATTCTCGGGGAACTATGCCGGCAATCACAACAATGTGGAAAAAGAAAGTTTAAACATATGTAAAGAATGTATGTGATTGTTTTATCTGCTTTTTTTTAGTACATAATATCTGCAAATCCCGAAAGTCCCAATAAAAGATCTCTTCCTATCTAAAGACTATGTTTTTTCGTCTTCTTTTATGTACAAATAATATTCCTTTTCTCAATGAACGTAAAACCCGCCGTTTTAGTTTTCATTTAGCTTCCCTTATATTTTTTGTACTTTCATAGCTTTCATAATACGATTTTTCGTCGACACTTTAACAGAGGAGGAGGTGTTCTGTTAGCTATTTCTGTAGTTTCTTTTCATCCGAATTAGTATCTTTCGGTCCATCGATTGCTGTTGAGTGACATATGTCTATCTCTTCTTTCTTTGTTTCTCAATCGTCCGATACAACTGCCTATTCCCAGTATCATTCCCAGGTAGTGTATCTGAAATGTTAATTTCAATCGAATTTTTGATCGTATTGGGAGCATTTTATCTGCATAGCTGTCATGGAATACCGACGAACGTTCATACCGCTTGATAACGCCTTATACCCCTAGTATGTACGATGAATTCTTTGAAGGTATATGCAATTTATGCATTATCCAACTTAATACTATCGTTAATTCTCAGAATAAAATTCTTAATCAGTTTCCCGAACTGAACCACGCTTTTGTCCTCAAGATGTATATCATCTTACAATTACCTTTTCGGTGGTTACCAATAGAAAGGTAGGAACGGAGGATGCTAAACTCAAACGTTATATCTTCAATAAAGCAAATTTATCCCTAATTAACTCCTAGTTATGCAATAAATTAATATATACCAGCTATACAACCAGAGATACTAGATATGCAGATATTACAATATCTGATCTCTATGGTTTCACAAACGAAGCCATTTAAATTTCCGTTACCTTTACGTTCGAAAAACTTATCCTATTTGGTTTTGGACGAGCTTAGAACAATTCGCAACAAAAATAATAGGCTATTTAAAAAGTTTGGGTCCATAGTTGATTGTTCCCGTATTGTTTGTGCCAAAGATACATATTTCGAAGTTAATAAAAGCATAAAATGTGTGCAAAATTTAATAGAAATCCTAAAACCTTTTACAGATTCGTTAAATTGAAGCTTAAACCAAAGTGATGGCAACACATAAACGTTATGGTAACAAAGAATCATCTGAGTTTGTGCAAATATCTAATATGTTCACTACTTTTTTCTAAGAAACATATTGAGGCCAGGTAGATGACAAACCCATTCATTTGAATTAAAAGCATTTGAAATCTTTCTCTGGTTTGTTCTTACCAAGAAGAAATTTTAATTAGCCTACAAGACTTAAAATATTGCGCTAGGTTGCGTCCAGATGGAGCGCATTTTTGTATTCTCATTAACGCCGCTAATGTGCTCTTTACGCCAATAGGAAATATCTTCAATATGAGCTACTTAGTACCCCTTCATACAAATGGTAACAGAACTACTACTACTGCTATTAGGTAACTAAACTGCGTGTTATACCAATGTTATTTAAGTGACTTTTAACTAATCGCTTATTTCGTATGGTTAGCTCGGTGGTTTTCTTATTCCAACCTGATTTGTTGCGGAAAATCCACAGTTATCAAAATCCACAGTTATCAATGTACTAGAACTTTCTAATTATATTTTTGAAGCTCTTTCCGACCGTAATCAAACTGACGTTATTTTCGCAGACTTTAGTAAGGCATTTGATGGAGTTTGTGTCGTACTTATGGAATTGCACACAAGGAGTAATATATAAGTTTTTCCATTCCAAACTGATATCTCTTTCTTCTGGGGTGCGAGCAGGCAGCCATTTAGGTGCCATGCTTTTTGTTTTATTTATTAAGCGGCTTCCTGGTGTCATTCAACACAGTAATATTGTAATGTTTGCATATGATATTAATCTATTTCACTCTAATCAAAGTGTAATGGGGGCAGAATAACCTTTTCTAATTGTAAGGCTAGATTGTATTGTCCGGCTAAATATAGAATTTCGAAGTCTATCGTTTTTTTAACGGCTGCACTTAAGTGTCATTTTAAGAACACTTTATTTTGTTAGTACACTCAATTCTTTTCAAAATTTATTGGTCAGACAAAAGAATACTACTACATATGAATAACTTGAACAAAGCCAAAAATAAATGTAAAAGATAAAAGATGTTAATTTCCTATTACGCCTAACATTTATAAGGGAAAATAATAGAATAAAATGTATGTGTATGGCTACTCAGATATATAAAATAATAAACGTAAGATATATAGTGTAAAAGAAATTCGATATGTAAAAAAAATTAGGAAAACCTGGTGACATCAAGAGAGCTGAAGTGCTGTCTTTCCGCTGCTATGGAACGAAGTTGTTGATTATGGTCATGTTACGTAAGCTTGAATTTCATACTATTGTCAGTACACTAATTTCATTTGTTTTCATAATGTCCTTTCGATAAATAACTTTTCAAGAAATGTAATGTTAATTTGTTACTTGTATTGCACATTTATTGGTTTTTCAGAAACTCTATCGGCGCACTGGGATCGTATGTTTTACATTGTTTGTAGAAATTTTGTAATTCCATTTTTATTTTATTGCAACATTGCTTTATATGGTTTTAACGTCCAGTTAATTATAAAAGTTTGAATTTTTGCGTTCAGAATTTGGTATTTTCTTGAAAAAAATCTCCTTCTTGCTTTTTGCGAGTTATTGCTTCTAAACATCTGCCTTGGTTTGCGGCGTTTACAGTTCTTCTCTTTGTTTACTATGTTTTTATAGTTTGCTAGTTGCGAGTTAATTTAAGGCACCTATTTGAATACGGGGCAAATTTTTTTGTTTTTTCTTTCTTCACAAACTGTATTTTATCTATTGCTTTCTGACATGTAGTGTTTATATATATCATGAAACTAGGTCTTGATTCTGAGCGATTCAATACTTATTGGTTTTGCAAGCGTTATTGCCATGGGAAATGTGCAGGTATTGTTGGGCCTGCTGCAGTGGCAGTCCTACATCTTTCGAAAGGATTACTTTGATCATGTTTCAACTGTAGGAAGTTTTGATTTTTATAAGTTTTCACGGAGGCAAGGAATGGTTTTCCTAAATTAAATAAAATACTCCTGAAAGTCTTGTGCGGAAACTTTGAAAAAATTAAAACAATGAAAAAATAGAGCACTCACCTTCGCCATTGGTACTTCCGGTTAAAGTTTCGAGTGTTCCATCCTTACCTACGAAGAATATTAGCGTTTTCTCTACTGTAAATGCAATTAGTAATACAAATGTTACAAATAAGCCGGGGAGGCCTCTTCGTCTCAGCTATGTAGAGCTGGGAAGGGTATCTCCTCCCATTGGTGTGATTCAGGGTAGTCTGTCTGCATCTTCACAGAATATTAATAAAATAACCGCCTTTCTCCCTAGCTGTTCGCGTGTGATCTCTGGTCACCATGGTAGGCAAGTCGCTCAAACTAAACACGCAAGTGTAGTCACTCCTTCTATTTTCTCTCCAATTAAAATTCTACACCCGTGAATCCTATTGTTCCTAATACGGATAACGTGTTCTTGGTGGACCTTGGCTTACGGTTTTTGAAAACGGGCCAGAAAAACAATATACGTGTCAAGAATAGCGCCCGGCACTTCCGAGGATAATATAAAACGTTATCTTGCTGCAAAAGCTCCATTCACGAATTTGAAGCATGTTAGCATTATTAAGTTGGCTCCATCTCAACCTGAAGCCTCTCTGAAGTTCTCTGCTTTGCAAGTTTTCCCGAGATAGTTGTAAATCGTTGTCTACCGTTTAGTTTACCTGAGGATCCGTATCATCCAGCAATTTTTTTTCCTTTGATTGCAAACATGATGGTCCGTTTAAGCACTTTAATATGCCAAATCCAACTTCCTCAAATAAACTTTATGATTTTAATACTTATATCTGATGATTTTATTGCTTATATCTTATCTTTCATACATCATGCTCGATTTTTCTGCTGGGAATATTTAAACCCTGCCGTCATCGTTGTATAATGCTTTAAACCTAGTTATTTCTGCATCCATTCCGATCAAGCAACCTCGCCCTCAAAGAAAGTGCCCGCCGTGGTTTAACAGAAGAATTAAATATTATAAAAATAGGAAAAACAAACTTTTCAAACAATTTATGAAAAGTGGTTCTGCTCGTCTATTCTGCTGCAAGGCATAGATTTAATAACTTTAACCACAAATACTATTGCAGATATTTTCAGTTGATCAAATCCTCACTGCGCCTTAATCCTTAGTAGTTTTTTTAAGTTTGTCAACTCCAAAAGAAAAATTTCCATATATCCCTTCCAGGTTTCTTTCAATGGCTCCGAGTCCTGTGGTGGGTATTGAAACCTCAAATCTCTTTGCTGAATACTTTCGACGAAATTTTTCAACTTCTGCTTCCAAATTAACTGTTAACTCTGTCCGTATTCGATATTTAACTCTCTTCCAGTTCCTAACGTTGGTCGTTGATTCGTTCATTAATTCAGGAGTTCTATTCGAAAAGAGATCCAATTGATTCCTTTCAAAAGCCATTCTTGCTATTTGCCACGGGGAATTCGGGTTGGGACTCATTTGTCTCTCTGCCTCCTTATGGAAATAGTTTGCTTTTGTTATCCCTTCCGTCACTTGAGAAACGTAGATGAATTCTTGGTGTTTCCTTCCTAACTAAGTTAATTAATAGTACTATCGATTCGTCCACATTACTTGCTAAGATAAGTCTTAATATCCCTAATCGCTTCTCTAAGCGCTTTATCCTCACTAAGCTGTTTCATCCGGTCGGAATTGTTTGCGCAAATTTACGTGATGTCTATCGCTGAATCTCAATATCGGGCTTTTTAAATTCTATCAAAATAGCTATGCTTAATACGCGGGATTCGCTTATGTGTTTAAACTAATTTGCAATCTTAACATCTCACTATGATTCGAAAATTAACTAGTTTTGTTTGCTGTTATCGGTTGCTAAGCTTTTGTAAATTTGCAATGGCTTCGGGGTTCACTTGCATCTGTACCGGCTGTGGATGTGCTTCTGTGCTATGCTTTTGCGTGCTTTTTTTTCTTCTCCTTATATATTTTAAATTAATTTTTAATAACAATTAGTATATTAGTAAATTGAGTTGGGCTATTAATTTATTTTAAATGAGTTTCTTGCATAAATAAATAAATGAATAAATAAATAAACAAATAAATAAACAAATAAATAAATACAGTTAAAGCAGACCTGTTTGTTTAATTGTAATTAGCGACTTTCTTTACTTCACGCAACAATTTAATGCCGAAGCATGTCGCAAAGATTTAATTTATGCAATCAACCATAAATTACTTTTTATCAAAATGTACCGATATTTATTTGCTCTTTGCTTTTAACGGCGCCAAATGTAAATTGAATTTTTAATACATAAAAAAGTTATGCCAAATTGATATTTAAACTTATAAGCTGTTGATATTTACTTGGATTGAATAAATATATTTTCCCACAATAGTACCGTAAAATTGCACATCATTTAAGTGAACTTAATTGTTACTCAAAATTTCGCTTTATGACACTCAATAGCCTACTCGACAGACAAGTTTTGATTTTGATTTCAATAGAAGTGCTGCCGATTTCGGTTTCGTTTTTCAATATAAGATGAAATTTATGCCAAGTTTTTAATTAAAATGTCAGGGATCGTTTCAATATCGCATATTTTCTGTTTTCGTTATATTTACTCAAGAAATCGCTCTTACTATTGTGACGACGAGTCTCTATATATATCCGCACACAGCCATATATAATAGACAGATATTTGTTTCTATATTGTTTGTTTCAGGACAGCTTTCTATGTGTATTGTTTGTCAAAGAATTAAGTCATTAAAAACTTTTTAAAGTTTAGCTATCATTTTTATATTTATCAAAATGTGTTTACTTTACCAATATGCTTTTTGACGCGTAGCTCGGTTGACCTAGTTTGAATGATAGCAAAATGTCAAGGAAGTCAGCAAAGCAAAATTTTATTCATTTTTTTAGCAGCACAGTTTGAGCATTTTAAGATTGATAAAACATGCAAACGCGTAATTAAGTGACTACTAAAGTTACATTCCTACGCACACAGGCACACATACTTACACTTCCCAGTCGCGAGATCTATTACATGATTAATTCATGATGTTTGTCATTTTCCTTTTTTTTCTATTACTAAAAGTAATGTGATTTATTTCCCACTTGCTGTGGTCCTCTATCTCATTCTTTTTCCGTCATAATGTCGGCGCGTATTGCTTTCCGTTGCCAATTGAAGCAACCCTATGGTTCCGTGATTTTATAAGCCCTTTCACATGTTTTCTTTCGGATTAGGCCACTTTACTGATACCAATATTTGCAGGTTCTTCTTCTTATGTACATATCGCAGTTATTAGAAACTCGCTGATTTTAGTTATAATGTTCTTTTATTACGTTTAAGTTTCAACGTAAGAAATATTTAATAATACATTCTTAATACGACTAAGTTTTAATTACTATTTTTGGTACGACGTTTGTTTAGTTGAATTTGGGTTTTAATGATATATTTTTACTGAGACTTATGTTTTAATTTCCAATAATGTTTTTTCATGTGGTGTTTAGTTTTGATGTCAACTTTTCAAAAACTTTTCTTTTATTCTTTCTTTCTGATTTTTAAAATTCAAAAAAAATATATATAAATTCGTTTTTATTCGCAGCAAATATATTCAACTAACTTATACAACTTTATTTACAATTTAAGTTAAAGGTTTGGCAAACCTGTGCGCGCGTTCTAGTCGCCTTTTAATTCTTTGCAGAAATATTTCTTAGTGTAGCTCTCAGCTTTTTTGCTTTATTCGAGTCTAAGGTATAAAAATCTTTAATAGAATAAAGAGTGTAATTTAATTTATATGAAATATATTAATATTTTACATGAAATTCAATTTGGTCTTGTGCAATCCACAATTGGAGCTTTTGGAAAAAGTCTCACTTTTCTTTATTTATCTGTGTTTTCGCTTCGCTCTATATGTTTTGCTTTCGCACTGTCAAAGAAAGTGAGAAGATTCCTTTATTTGTTGACAATTTTTGTGCCGCTGAATCTTTTAGTTTTTCGTTCTTTTTTTCTCTTCATATTCGCCTGCTGCCGTGTTTCACTGGACATGGATTGTTCATTTACACCATGTCGTATGAAAAAGGCCCATATACTGAACGATCCATCTCGTGCTGGCTCTAAGAACGTTTTCATCATGCAAAATGTGCTGGTCTTAATGGCCGTGCTGCAGGTGCAATATTGGATCCCACAGAAGGGTAACGACGGCCATGTCCTGTCTGTAGGAAGCGGGGCATAGATTATTATTCACTCTACTCATGCGTCATCGCCTAAACCTAATAAAGAAAATAATAAATCCAACTCTCTCCATGGGTGTTTGAGCGTGAACGATGGCCACCATTCTAGGCAGGTCGCACAAGCTGCTTGTGCAAGTGTGGTTATGCCTTCTATATTCTCCCCAACCCAAAACTTCCCATCTGCGATCCCTTCCGTTTCCAGTAGGGATGACATTTTCTTGACGGCATTTCTTCCTAGAAACGCAATATCTGTGTTAAGGCTGGCACCTAACACATCTGTGGGTAACATAAAAAGTTATCTGGCGGCGAAAGTCGCATCAGTCAATATAAAGCGTGTTAGTATTTCAAATTGGCATCGTCTTCAATGTAGAGCAATTTCGTCTTTCAAAATGCTACTTCCGAGTGAAAACATGGAAATTTTGTTAAATAAACCATTGTGGCCAGTTGGATCTTTAATTAAGGAATTTATCCCTCGAGATCGACCCCGTAATACTATTGCAGTAGCCCTTTCTCCATCAAAAAACTAAATCCTTCTTCTGCTCATTAACTCTCATTTATCGAAATGTTAGTGGCCTAAATTCAAAAATTCGTTCTACTTTCCTAAATTCAGTAAGCACGGAGTTTTTCTGTTTGGCCTTCACTGAAACTTGGCTAAAACCCGATCTTCATTCGTCGGAACTTTTCCACAATTCTTTCCAAGTCTCTAGAAATGATCGAGTGAATCGCATTGGGGCGGTGTATTAATTGTCATATCTGCGTCAGCCCCGTCCTATTCAATTGAATTTTCCACAACTGCCGGCGTTGAATTTATTGCGATTCGAGCGAAAATTCCTAATAAACAGCTGTATGTTGTAATAAATTAAGTTGGTGTGTAGAAGATCGCCATGTGATAAACTTAAGTTTTACTGATTGTGTAATGAAAGTATACGGAATTGGAATGTTTTCCTATGCTGCTCGGCTTCAGTCCACCAACTCGGTCTACTTCTTTTAATGCCAATACAAACATCGGCTAGAAGTAGTCCCTAGCTAATTTTATTTTAGCGGATGGAACGCCTTTTTGAACTAGCGAATTAAAACGCCATAATGAATTGTTAATAACAATTGGTTTTATTTAAATTTATACTAAAATTAACAAATTTAATTACGGTAGCGTAAGCATAAAATAATATTATATATTTTAATTAGGGCGCCTAGCGTCGTATTGCATTACAAAATGCAATTTCAGTCAGTTGAACTGTGACTCCTTTTTATAAGGGGCTTCATAGAGTTTATCTAATCTTTTTCTGTTATGTTTCTTTAATAAAATTTGTTCTCCTATGTTTATATTAATTGGATTCGTTTATTGTTCTTCTGACAGTTTTTTTTTGCTTCTTTTCCTTTTTCTAAAAATCATTTTAGCTCATTTATTTAGTTTTCTGGTTTATATGTAGCGTTTGAATCTAATATTTTTTCGTTGGGCATGTATGGCAATTTTCCGTATATTAATTGAAAAGGGGTATATTGTGTTTCTAAATGAGGGGTAGTATTATACGCGACAGTGTAGTATGGTATCCATTTGTCCCAATCATTGTTAGTTTTAAAGGCTAAAAAGTATTCGTTCTGTGATATCTTCGATTGTACCTAAAGTTTCGTGGTGGTGTTGAGAACTTTTGTTCGATATTTAGTAACAGACAAATTTCTTTTATTAGTTCGCTGTTGAACTCTGTTCCTCTGTCGAATTTTAACGTTTTGAATTGGCCGTATTTAAGTATTACCTGTTCTATTAATATTTTGGCAATTGATTTTGCGCTCTTATCTTCAATAGGATTTGCGATTATATATTTTGTTAATTCGCATTGTATTGTTAATATATATCGGAAGTTATTAGAAAGTTTTATTGGTCCTACAGTATCTATAAATAGTGTTTCATAAGATGTGGACGGTGTATCCGTTATTGTGAGACATTCCTTTGTATGTTTGATTTGTTTACTTGTTTGGCAAATGTGGGATTGTTTTATGTACTTTTTTATCATTTGGAACATATTACGCCAGATGTATTTTTGGCTTACCTTTTGGAATGTTTTCCTTAGTCCAAAATGTCTTGCGTCTGGACAAGTGTGGTATTCTTCTATTAATTTTCACTTTTCTTTATCATTATGTATTCTTTGTCTTTCTTTATATAATAGTATATTTATGCGGTTCCTTTTAATATTTTTTCTTTTTTTTCTTTTTCTTTCTTTTTCTATTTTTCTTTTAATATATCTTTGGATATTTATTTAAATATATCATCTTGTAGACTTAATGCATAGTGTAAGAAATTTACCTTGTTTAGTTTTGATGTCAATTTTTCCAAGAGCGCATCGAAATGGTCTGGATATTTATTGCATCTTACACGTGTGCAGTTTAATTCCTTAACATTTTTAATTATCATATCGTTAAGACCGCTTTCGAATTTAAATTCTAGCTTGCTTGTGTTCTAAATGTCGTTTATTGACTTGTATTCCCACATATTTAATTGTTCATTATTTGTGTTTTCTTTTGCCGATTTGTTTCTGGTTATGTCTAAGGCCTTTTTTATCCGTTCTTGGTGTTCTTCTCTGGATATCATTTCTTCACTTCATTCTTCTAATATATCCTATCTAATATATCTTCATTTCTTTTAATATATCCGAATTTATTCATCCTAGATAAGTCGTCAACATTAGTGTTGCTTGAATCTTTTTTATAAATTATGTCGACATCGTAATCTAACAATTATATTCTTATTCTAGTTAATTTTGAGGTGGGGTTTTTGTGGAAAAATACTGAAACTAATGTGTGTGATCAATTATCACTGTGAATTTTTTACCGAATAAGTAGGGTCTGAAATGTGTTATTCCAAAGTGGATTGCGAGTAGTTCTCTTTCTATAATTGGTTTGTTTTTCGCATGTTTGTTTAGAGATTTGCTTGAGTATGCGATAGGTAAGTCTTGATCTATTTCTCCTTGGGATAGTACTGCTCCTAAGGCGTAATTTGATGCATCAGTTTTTAAAATGAAGGGTTTATCAAAGATTGGACATTGTAATATGAGTGGGGACATTAGTTCGTTCTTGAGTTCTAGGAATGCTTGATTACATTGGTTTGTCCATTCGAATTCTTTACCTTTTTTTAGGAGATCGTTTAGTGGTTGGACTATGTTAGCAAAGTCTTTTATAAATTTTCTGTAATAGTTGCAGAATGCTACAAATCTTCTTACTTCGTTTGTATTTTTCCGTTGGGGGAAGCTTTTTATTATTTCGTACTTAGGGGGATCTGGTTTTATACCATCGGGTATTATGAGGTGTCCTAAATAGATTACTTCTGGTTGTAGGAAGTTGCATTTTGATGGGTTTAGTTTTAGGTTGTATTTCTTAAGTCGTTTGAGTAGTTTCGTTAGGTTTCTGTTCAGGCTACATCCGTGTATTATTATGTCGTCTACGTATAAAAATACTTCGGTTTATAGTCCTAATAAAGCTATGATTAGCATTCTTTGAAAACTGTCGGTCAAGATTGATGATCCCAACATTAGGAAAAGGCTGTACATGTGTTTGGTTACACCAATACTTTAGTATGCCTCTGTTGTGTGGAGTCCTTCCTGTAGGTGCTTTGTACATTCAATTGAATCTGTTCAAAAGCAATTCTTGCTGTTTGCCCTTAGGAATTTGGGTTGGGACCCGATTGCCTGCCTTCCCACCTATGCAAATAGGTTGCTTTTGTTATCCTTACTGTTACTTGAGAAACGTAGATTTGTTCTTGGCGTTTCCTCCTTAATCAAAGTAATAAATGGTACTATAGACTCGCCCGCATTATTTGGTGAGTTAAGATTTAATGTCCCTAATCGCTTCTCTAGGTACTTTATCTTGATTAAGCTTAGCCAATGTAAATGCAATTATGAGCGGTTTAACCCGCTCAGAGTTGTTTGCAGAAACCTTATTCTCAACATCGGATTCTTTAAAGTCTATTAAAGCAATTTTGCTTAATATACGTGATTTACCTATGTCGTACTTAAACTAATTTGCATTTTTAAATTCTCATTTTTTTTGTTATTTCGAAATTTAAATGGTGTTGTTAACGTTGTCAGTTGCCAACCTTATGCATGTTTCCAATGGTTTAGGGGTTCACTTGCAACCTTGATCTGTTCTTCTGTGCTAGCTGTGTACATGCTTTTTTCTTTTTTCTTGCTTATTCATATATACATGAATTATTAGTTACTTTGTTTTTATTATTCTTTTTTCACATCTTCCTATTAATTGTATTCTAGGTTTTGAAATAATTGATACAAGATTTACTAGTAATATTTACTTTAATTCGTGCGTTAATTTGGCTTAGTTGAATTTCATATATAAGTAAGTAAATAAATATAAAAATAAAATTAAATAAAATAAAAAAATTAATATTACAATCTACTTTAATTTTTAATAATTACTTTGTCAATTTTACATTAAGCAACACTCTGAACACTTTGACTACTCGCATTGGGCTCCTTTTCCTTTATCCTCTTGAAGCTAATTTTATTGCCAAAACCTACCGTTATGTTATACAGGCGGACTTTGGACTTTGTTCTCTTTTCATAATTCTTCCTTCAAACTTCCTTTTTTCATAATTTTCTCTCTAAATGTATTACTATTTGAAGAAAGAATTACGAAAAGAGATTTTAATTGACGGAATTCCGTTATTTTGAACAACGCTACTCCTTTGGTGAGGAGCAGAGACAAAGCCGACCGACGGAAACCTCCTATACGTGCATACGCGGACGTTACAATATATTATTTGCATATTATCTGATTATTTATTTATTTATTTATTAATATCTTCACTACCGATTCCAGACAATAATTATTTCATCTTATCTATTTCGATCTTTCACTCTGCTCCTCCTCTTTTTCATACTCTTCTTTTTCAGGCATGGCAATCTCTCATGCGTGCCAATTATTTTGTTTGTCGTTATATTTTGTCATTGAAATTAACAATCCGACATTCTACAGGGATGTATTTGCAACAAATAGTGTAACATAAGAACGGGGGAGCGTGGACGAGAGCATCAACAGCTGGAAACAAATGCTCGGAGAAGCGGACTTGACACATGTATTACGCTAATTATAGGGAGAAGTATCTTTAGGGAAGTTGTTTCTGTTCAATGAATATTTATTTAAAATAGATATGGCTAGAAGATATTTAACCGCGTTGAGTTAATCAAGTACCAGGTCTTTAGCACGATATATATCTAGCCTCTTATATTTAAAGTCTTTAAGCTCATAGTAGCTTGGCAAATGCTTAGCTATGGCTTAGGTGACTTTGATAAAATAACTTCCCAATATGGTTTATCAAACTCGGTAGGTTATTGGACGTGAACTAATATTTTGGCGAGGCTTTTCTCTAATCAATTGTAATTTTCGCCAATACTTACGGAAGAGGAAGGGTGTGGTAACAAATAAAGCCTTCGTAATAATGGATATGATTCTCAATTAATTTTCTTGCTTTGTCCAACCAAACATGGTAAGGTGAAAAACCTTTGCTTGCATGAATAGTAATTCTCAAGGCGCAACTAACGACCCATAGGTCTTCATCCTAATCTCGTCGGGATGAATTAATGCATGCTCTGATGGCTGCTAAAACAAATCGATTTACTTTCGTTCGGATTAGCTTGCCGATAATAAAAGGCAACAAAGCTTTGGTGAACACCATAATTCTCCTACAAGAATTCCAACACGGAAGACTTGAATTGAACTCTGTTGTCAGTCGTAATTGACTCCGGTATGCCAAAAAAGTGAAGCACACTCTCTTTAGAGAAAGTGAAATTTCCACAAATGACCGAGAACAATAATGACATCAATATGATCAGCATAAGGAGCTAATATATCGACATAAAACATTTTAAAAGGTCAAACATTTATAAAACATAATTACTTAGCTTAGAAACTGATTCGGTGATTTTGTTTGCTTACAGACACCACAGGTGGAAATAAACTCTGAAATTTGTCCAACCATTTGTCCGGCGGCTTATAAGCTATCTTCCCCTTCTCCTTTTCTTTCTTTCCCCCTTTTTCAGATATGCCAATCTCCCATGCCTGCCCGTTATTTTATTCTTACTCATTTTTTTGTCCTACAGGATTGTATTTGTAACCTATGTTGCAAATATTAAATTATTTCTTAGTTGACGCTTTCTCGCTATATATATATAATATGCGTGCACATGTATCGTTCATTTTCCTGAAGTGCGGACGCCTTTTCAAAGAATTATCGTTTATTACACTGGCAAATAAAATCACTCATAAACTCATGCAATCTTCATATTGGTCTTTTATTCTCATTTTCAGTTTTTCAAGTGTAATTCTCAATTCGTTTCGTTTTTAATAGAAAAATATATTGGTGCAAAGAACCTCGCATAATACACAAACAATATGATTTGCATATAAAAATTCCTTTCAGCAGAAATATGTTTGCCCCTGTGTCGATTAGGAATATTAATTTTTGTTTATTTGCATCTGGGATGGTTAATGTTATGCCGCTTGCTAGGTTTAAAATTTTATATATACACGATGATGCGTTGTTCCAATTCTCGCAATCATGCTTTGGCTTTGCCAATTATAGGTATTATTCTGGAGACTTTGATAGTTTTGCTGATTTTGAAAGCGTGTAACATGTTGAAAATTTCTGTTGCAGTTGTAATTTGGATTATAATTTGTGTAGAAAGTGATCGTTTGTCGTGTTGCTTATTTTATTTTTTTTGTCATTTCGTCTCTTATCGATGGCGAATCTGTGATTTGTGGGATGGTATTTGTTATTGGTGGTAACGTTGTTGTGTGATTATGTATTATTTTACTTTCTTATATGCGTAACCTTTTTAATGTTGGATTCCTGCCACTGTAAGTGGCAGTTCACTTTTTCACAATGCAAAAAAGGAAATATTTTTTCTTCATTAATTATGCAGAATTTTTTGAGTGGATATTCTTAATGGCTTACACATTTTAGAGTAATTCACCTGCAGACATTATACTTAGCTGTGCAACAACTAAACTGCGACTAAACTATAATAGAGTTAGAAATATCAAAAACAATAATAATGACAACAAAAGGACTGCTAGTAACATTGTAAACGAAAATCCCACCAGTAACAACAGAAAGAACATTATCATCAATGCCAGTAGCAGCAAAGCACAGCATGCAACATTTATGATAAACCAATAATCGCAAACCAAAATAACAACGTTATTTATTATATTTACCAGTCGAATTCAATTGACTCTTAGAAGTAAACCTTATACTAATTAATATTAAGAATTATTGCAAATTATATAAAAAAACAAATGTAAAGTATCATGTTATGTACTCTACATAAAAATAATTTTTTAAGTAGTCTTAAGTTTCTTTAATGGTTTTTTGATTTTGTCAAAATGATGTCTCTACAAATATTGGTAATTAGCTAGAATAATTCCTTTAAAAAAAACAAATAAATGTCTCTTTATTTCATTTGTCTACCGGCGATCCTGCCTGCCAATGATCCTGTTTGTGTGTCAGCTGTACACTAAAATCCAATGCAACTTAAAATATAAACAAAAAAGTTAATATTAAAAACAGCAGAGAGTTTAAAAAAGAATTGCGATGACTTATGTAACGCTTTTTGGTAATTTTTCGAATCTTAGATAGCTTCCCAAGACAGAAGAGTGTATCTTGTCAACATTATGCAATATATCGAAACGAAACGACAGTTTTCAAAAGTATGTGCCCCGAAATTTCCAAATCTTTTATTAGTAAAGACGTTATATTAAAACATAAGCTGTTGTAGATTGTGTGACTGTGTTTCAACGAGATTTTATGGACTCTGTTGAATTACTATCAGTGATCGCCATTTTACGACGACGACATGGCTAATAAAAAATGTAAGAATTAATACCTTTTCCAAAGGCTATATTTTTGCTGTCTTCTTTTATGCTCAAATAATTTTGTTTTTATCAACGAACTTAAATTCCGCGGTTTTGCTTTCCAAATTTTGCAGAGGCAAACACGTAGCAGACACAGATCCGAATTGTGAGTGAATACCTCAGTCGTTGCAAACAATCAAAAGCTTAGCAACCGACAAAAAGAAACAAACTTAATTTTGGAATCATACTGACATTTTAAGATTACAAGTTAATTTAAATGAGACATAAGCAAATCGCGCCTGCAAAGAAAGTGATAAAATTTAAACAACCCGACATTGAGATTAAATTATGGATATCATTTAGATTTTTGCAAAAGAGTCTGAACGGATTGAAAAGCTGGTACTCTACATTGACTGACTTTTATGAATATAAACTTCCTAGAGAAACGATTCGGGACATTAAAGTTTATATCATTTAGTAACGTCGGCGAATTGATTGTATCCTTAATTAACTTAATTAAGAACGAAACAACGACATTTTTTAAGTGACCATAAGGATAACAGAAGTAATCTACTTTCATAAAGAGGCAAACAGACAAGCCGCTCGCAACCAAAATTCCTAAGGGTAATCCCGTGCAATAAAACCTAGCGCTGACCTATTTGGAGAGTTCAATGTGCAAATGATCACGTAGTCTTTGATCAGATACAACCTCTAAGTCCGTGAACGAATCGACATTTTGCAATGTATGTAATTCGATAAATACTCGTGAATTAATTCTTGCTTGTCAACGAAAGGTTCTTGCATACATTAAGATTTGGCTGGATTTAGTCACCGAGGGAAGGTCATCAATGTGTAAATTAAGTAAAACGGGTCTTAAGTGGCTGCCTTGAGGTACGCCAGACGTCACGGGAATTCATCCGAAGTGATGAAGTTAAACACAGCCCGGGATGATCTGCTATAAGGGTACAAAGAGAAGGCAGGGGCCTGGAATTTGAAGATCAATAAGTTATGTTTAACTCGGTCAAACGCTTTACTAAAATCAGTACATACGACATCAGCACGACAGCCGCCAGAAACATCTTTGAAAACATGGCAAGTAACCTTTAAGGGATTCGTAACAATTGATCTTCCTTTCCGAAAGCCATACTGGAATGGAGAAATATAAGATTTCATAGTGAGTGTTTTCATATTTGTGAGGCGAAATGAGAAAACTACTCTTCCAACACAAAGGGAGAACACTTGATTTCAAGGACTGGTCAAAAATATTTGAAATAACACCATACATTTCGACAGAGCATGATTAAAGTATACATGATGGATTGCCATCAGGTCCAGCACAGCATATCAGCACAACATATTTTAGAGACCTTAAACCACCTAAATGGTGATTTTCTGAAGTTACCAAATTAGGAATTGCAAACGAGTTAGATATCGGATACGGGTAGAATTAAGAGCTAAATCAAAATTAGACGTTGAAACATTTCGTTGGAAGTATTCAGAATTGAGATTCGGGGTTTCATTACCATCAAACGACTCAGAGCTATTGAAAGAAAAGTGCGAAATATATTTCCAGATTTTTCTTTTGAAGTTGACAAAGTTAAAACAGTATTTAGGGTTAACAAGCAGAGACGACGTTACCCACTGACGGTATCTGCAATAATATTGCAGAACAATTGGTTGAACAATTAAAATCTGTGCCTTGCAGCAGAAATCTTGCACAGAAGCATTTTTCATAAACATTTTGAGTAGTTTGTTTTGCTATTTTTGCAATTGCCTTATTAATCCATGGCGGAAACCAGCTTCAAGGGCGAGGTTGCTTGATTGGAATGGATGCAGAAATAGCTAACTATAATACATTTTACAACAATAACAGTAAGGTTTCAATATTTCCAGCAAAAAATCGATCATAATGTGTGAAAGATGTGACTTAAGAAAAAAAGAAAAATACTGGTTTTGTTAAAATAATATTTATTGGAGGAAGTTAGATTTAGCTCGTTAAAGTAGTTCAAAAGACCATCATGTCTGTAATAAAAGGAAATACAGATTGATAGATGACATGGATTCTTAGGCAAACTAAAAGGTGGGCAGCGATTTACAACTATCTCGGGGAAGTTGACAAAAGATATGTTCTTCTGCCATTGCAATTAGGGTTGCGGTTGTAGCGTAGTAAATTAGGATCAAATAATCCATTGAAAAACACAATAGCTCTATCAGATGTTGAAGTAGGGATCATACAGCCAGAATTATCGCTATAATATCAAGTGACTTGTGGCAAACGCATGTCTCCCAACGTAGGTGTAGACTTTTCGGCCACGACACAATTGCCGGCAGCATGTTTCTTACAAATAGAGATATCCACATTTGTGTGTATATAGCCGCAAGTTAGGTATAACCGTTTATTGGGAATTTTCGCTCGAATGGCAATAAATTCAACATCAAGAGGAGTAGGAAATTCAAATGAATAGGACGGAACTGCAGCATATATAGCAATTAAAACACCACCACTAGTGTGATCCCATCGATCCTTTCTTGGAAAGCATGAAAAATTTCAAACGAGTGTAAAACAGGCTTTAACCAAGTTTCAGTGAAAGCCAAACACGAAAACTCCGTGTTTACTGAATTTAGGGAAGTGGAGGGAATTTTTGATTTTAGGCCTCTAAAATTTTTGGCAAATGAAAATTTTGGGCCTGAAGAAGAATTCGGAAGTAATGGGGGCTTTAAATTTTTATCCCACACGCACCCCACAGACCGTCACACTGAAGACCTACGGACCATTCTATACCGTGCCATTCCTATGGTTTCCTTTAACTTACGAACTTATATAAGAGACACGGAAATTGGTTCCGACGACCCGTTGACTCTGCTTTCCTTTTCTAATTTACCTTTTCTTTATATTTACGCCAATACGATTTAAATTTTGGTTTTGTTCATATTTACTTGCAATGTATGGAGGGAGTGCACATTAAATTACTGTAAATAAACATTTTACAGTGTAAATAATTTTCTAAATTAGAGAAAGCATAACATGTAATTTAATTTTTATGGATTTGTGTGTAATTTTTTTTTTTTTTGGTTTTAAGTCGTTTAGTGAATCAATAAAACAACTTCAAATTTTTTTTAAAATAAAATTACTTTCACCGAATAGTGCGCTTGCTTTTCTCAAATTCACGGAACGTGTCACATGTACATATGCTTATATTTATGTGTATATATATGTATGGATAAGTATGTTTACTATTCCCGTAAAACGAAAAGGAGAGAACAAAGGGAAACAGCGAGTGAAAGAGAAATATAGAGAGAATGATAAAAGTACTGAGAATCGTTTTGAAAGCAAGTATTACGAATTAGTTGCTCAGAATTTGATCATTTAAAATGTTACAGCGTAAATTGGACTTGAGTTTATTTGATTTAATTTATTTACCGAAATGTCTATCCCCTGCTACTAGTTTGGGAAGTTCATGAAGATGAAAATAGTGATGATGTCGTTCGGATATTTCTATTTTCCTGGCTCCGGCTGTTATTGTTTTTATAGTTCCTATTGCTGTTTCTGCTCTGTTACAAATTATTATCTTCTCATTTTATTTCTAAGTTTTGACATTTTTCTAAAAAAGGACAAACGAATTCCCATCGCACAGTCTTTTAGAAAAATTTGTGAAGTATGCATAAAATGGTGGAATACTATATAGTAAGTGTGTTCATTATCGCATATGCATACAAGAAAATGCACAACCAATATCATATGCAATTAATTTCCGTTTTCTTCTAAATCTCATAAAATACAGTGCGCTCTTATATTCAATTCATTTTGTTTCAATAAAAGCAAAGGTTGATATGTTTGTACCTACTTACAATTAAGATTCCTTCTTTTATGTCACCTTTACGTTGTATTTGTGCACAGACGTTGTTTGGTTGAAAAAGGGAAATTGTTTCTATGATGACGTTATATTCCGTGACGCCGTTATTATTCAATTATAAATAATGCTTTGTTATAAGCGCAAAGTTTCATTTACTTTCACGCTTTATCAAAAGTATTTCCTTATTACGTAATTTTCTTATAAATCGTTTCCAGACATTTTGTACTCGGCAAATATTGGAGATGTTATTAATACTATTATTATAATTTAGACTAGTAAAATAAATTCTTAGCCAAAAAAAAGAAGACATTGAGCGCTAGCAACATGGACTATCTGTTCTAATTTATAAAAGCACATTAGATTCTGGGCCTAATAGTTTTAATAAAGTAATATACGATTGATATTCTGTTCTATAGCTGATTTTAGCGTGACCATACGCTTAGTCGCTCCAAATGCGATACTTCTGGGCAGTCACAGAGAATATGCTCTATAGTAAGAGTTTGTCCACAATTGCAGATTGGGGAGGAAGACTTTTTTAAGATCCATTGGTGAGTTGCAATTGTATGGCCAAGACGAATTCTTGAAAATGTTTGGATGTTGATTTCCTCAACGTTTGTTGGATATAAGGGTGGATTTGATCGAGGGTTAATAGAAAAGTAGTGCTGTTCATGCTATAGTAGATTTCCTTCTGTAATTTTCTCTTTAACTTTTTTCCGACGTATCTTTGAAGATCCAACATTTCCATGACATCATCCTTAAGTAGAGGTGCAGAAGCAAAATACATTGTCGCTTGTTCATTTCCCAATAAACCGATATGCCTTGGTACCCAAAGTTTGGCAACTGATCGCGCTGTCATCGTATCGTTTCGATTTGTGTGAAGAGTTATTGCAATTTTTTCTATTGCCTTTTTGCTTTATAGCTTTTTACGCGTTTTAAGCCTAATTATTTGTATAGTATTTTTTCTATTGCCTTTTTTCCTCATAATCCACTTATATTTTTTGACTTGACGTGGATGTTTATATACACCATGTCGCGCAAAAATTGGCCCGTAATCTCATTCGTTTCGCGTAGGCTTTACGATCGCTTTGGCCATGCGAAGTGCGCCGGTATTATCGGCCGTGCTGCTGACGCAGTCTTAGATCCCTCGAAAAGCTTACGATGGTCATGTCCTGACGGTAGAAAGCGGGAAATAGATTTCTACAAAAAGGTCATGTCCTGTCTGCAGGAAACGCGACATAGATTTCTGCAAACTCTTCACGGAGACGAGAAATGCTTTCTCTGAATTAAGTAAAAATCTCGGATAATTTTGGGAATAGTTTGAGCTAATTAAGTGCCGCTTTATTGAGCAGTCATCTTCTTCCCAAGCTAGCAAAATTACAACTCGTAGCGTACCGTGTGGTACGTTACCTCTGATTCCTTCTAAATCTGATTCGTTGCTACAAATTAGGGCTCCCTCTAACTCTAGAACGAACGTAAGCGTTTCCGATATTGCTGAGTCGATCCGTAACAAAATAGTTGCAGACAAGAGGGCAAGTCCTTCTGGTTTAAGCTAAGCTGAAATAGCAAGGGTATCACCTCCCCGTGCCGACGTTCACTCCAATCTGGCGCCATCGCCTAAAAATAATAAAGAGCACAATAAATCATCTTCTCCCCCTGGCTGTTCGAGTATGAACGCTGGTCACCAAACTGGTCATGTCGCTCAAGCTGCTCGTGCAAGTGTGATATTATATTCTCTCCATTTCATAACGCCCCAGCCGTGCACCCTACTGTTCCTAGTAGTAATGACATATGCTTGACGGCAGTTTCTCGCAGGAAAGCAATATTTGTGTAAAGACTGGCACCTGAAACATCGGTGGATAACATAAAAAGTTATCTGGCGGCGAAAGTCCCATCAGTCAACTCAAAGCGCGTTAGCATTTTCAAACTGGCTCCATCTCAATCTAGAGCAATCTCTTCTTTTAAAATACTAGTTCCGACTGAAAACAGTAATTTGTTGTTAAATAAACTACTGTGGCCAGTGGGATCATTAATTAAGGAATTTATCCCTCGAAATCGTCCCCGTAATACCATCCCCGTAATAAATCGCTTTCAAAAAACTAAATGTTTCTTCGGGCTCACTATCTCTCATTTATCAAAATGTTAGGGGCCTAAATTCAAAAATTCGTTCTACTTTCCTAAATTCAGTAAGCACGGAGTTTTTCTGTTTGGCCTTCACTGAAACTTGGCTAAAACCCGATCT
>JMRR01017858.1:0-19837 GCA_000688735.1 Glossina austeni
CATTTTTAATCCGTTAACCTGCTTTTCTGCTAATCGTTTTCGTCGACCGGCAGCTGTATGACGCGCCGCGCATGTTCGCCTGGGTTTTTCTCTGTCTATTTTCTTGCTAATCTTTTTCGTCGGCCGGCACCTGTATGACGCGCCGCGAATATGCACTAAGGTATTTATTACTTATGAAAATCAATTAGTTAGCATTAACTGGATTTGGGATTGTCGTAACAATATTATATTCTTTGGAATTACTATTGCATACAGAATATTTTCATAGCAGAACTTATTTGTATTTTAAATACATCATGATTTACACAGTTTCTATGATATCAAATGTTCGTTACCGTTAGCATAATAGCCTCCTTTTCAGCCTGACGGTATTTATTTGCGTCAGCTTGTTCTTTTCGTTCCTGCTTTCACTTTCTTCAATAGATCAAGTAATCACAAAAAATTTAACATGACGTCAACCCAAATATAAAAATTTTAGAAGTTCTGCGGCTCGATTCTTATTTTTTTTTTTATTTATTTTTATTTATTTAAACCATTGATCTTAGCGAAACTTTATGAAAAAATACAACAGACACATTTAAATAGACAGGTAGAAGATAGAAGGTTCTTAAATGTAAGACGTGAATTCAATTCTTACACTAGTCATAATATTTGCAAAACATTAAGGGCAAATTGTTTATCGATCCTTAGAGCTTGTACAAGTTTGTAAATGCTAAAAGGAAGATGACGAGCTTCCCATCTCTTATGCGTTATGGGAAATGTGAGCTGTCTAATAACTTCGTTATTGCCAATGTTTTGCATATTTTTGTGAAAGGCCTAGCCAATCTACAATACCGAAGCTACATATTTCAACAATTAATATGATTGTAACACCTATCCAGCATGGATTTGTTAGGGATCGTTCTCTTTCTACTAATTTTCTTGAGCTAATCTGTTATGTTCGTCAAGGTTTTAATGACCATAAGCAAATGTTATCGACATGGACTTATCAAAAGCTTTCAACAGGGACTCTCCTTCTCTATAAATTACTTAAAATAGGGTTTCCTAACTTTACTCGTATCTAAAGCATCGAAAGCAATTTGGACGACATAATGCATCAAGTTCACGTGGAATCCTGGTATGTTCAGGAGCTTCTGAGGGAAGTCACCTGGGTTCAATTATTTTCAATTTATTTATGAATGATTTATCGACGCGTACTAAACATTCTAAAGTTCTCGGACGGTGTAAACATTTTCCACTCCTTAAATTCAACTGAAAAGGTTGGACTCCTCCAGTTCAACTTAAATGCATTGTACGTCGGCTATGCCAATATGGCATGTCACTTAGCAAGAGACAAAATTGAGCACTTGCCGAAAGAAATAGGCTACTTTGTCCGAGATCCCTTCTCCTTAAAACCGAGGAGGAAACTTTAAACAACTCCATCAGGAGAGCCTACATGGGAGTAAGGCTGACCGGTGTCATCGAAGGGGCAATAGAAGCAAACCAAGTGGCTTCATTGATATACAGAGGCCCTTCTTCATACGGTTTGGATAGTCAATATACGGAATTCCAGGCTCGTTACTTTGGAGCTACAAGGGGCGTCTTAAGCTGTCACGGCCAATAAACGGCGCCCCAAACGGGAGTGCTAATTCCTCTTATTTGATCCATCACAGATGAGCTGCTACTGAAACTAAATGGGCTGGGTTTCAAAACACCGGATTATGCAGATGATTTACCAACATCCTTGGTGCGCTGGCATGAACAAATATTCACTGAACGCATGCAAAAACCTCTAAGCATAACCCACAAGTAGTGCAAAGATAAAGGATTAAACTTTAAACCACAAAAAACGGAACTAGTGCCTTTCTCGAGAAAGAGAAAATTAACATTGGACAAAGTCTACCTGCAGGATGTTCTCTATTACTCAAATGACGTGAAATATCTGGGTGTCTACTTTAACAAAGATTTAATCTATAAATTTTACTTAAGAATTTTATTTAAGAAGCGCTGCTAGGCATAACACCTCTCCCTATTGCTCTAGAAAAAGAGGCTTGCCTGAGCGCACTTCGACATTCGAAAGTCGACAAACTAAAACTGGGAAATCTCAGGGGCCACCCAGATGTATTGAAAAACTTCATGGACGAGCCCTTTGTCAAAATACCAAAATACCATTCTGTCGCAAAGCTAGTACTGTTCCACCATATCGGTGAAGTCGGACTGGGGCAGACAAGCTTTTGAACACGGGGTGGAAACAAGGAAATGATAGAAAATTGAAAAATGGGAAAACTGGGGCTGGGGTTAGTGGCTCGAGTTTTCAGAAAGCCATACCAAAGGGATACACTCCCTCCATATTCCAAGCGGAAGTTTATCCAATCGTCGCATGTACCTGCGAATGCGTAAGAAGACACTGCAGCAGAAAGCTGATTTGCATTTACTCCGACAGTCAAGCCACTTTAAAGTTCATAAACAGGCGAATGATAACATTTGGGCTTTTGTTGGACTGCCTTCAAACACTTACTCAGCTAGCAGGCACAATTATGTGCATTGGTGGCTGGCCATTCGGGAGCTGAAGGCAACGAAAGAGCTGACTGTCTACCTAACAGGGGAGCCCGACTGACCATGATAGGTCTTGAATCTGTCTGTGTCGTACCAATAGGCTGGCATTGCAATGGCCACAGCAAAAATCGGATTGCCTTCCGCAATGTGCAGGACACTGGCAAACAAAAGAGTTCATAAAATCTTCCGGTGCGGCACATACACTACTGGCACTAGGAACAAGCGGCCTGCCATTGCTCATAGCTTCAACTGCATTCGTCTTCCATATGTTAGCTTGCTGATTAATTTTCCAAATCATTATAAACGGAGACTCCCATTTGGTGTGATTTGTTTGATAAAATTAGTCAATGGTGTAACAATGGCGAAACTAATTTTGTGTGTCGAGAGACTGTATTTCAATCGCTCGAACTATAAATTATTTAAAAACACTAATGATTATTAACATTTATTTCCTTTTACTGATTCAATTAGTAGAATCCAAATAGTAAAGTGTACTATTTTCCGTAGACTATATAGGAAAATTTTGGTGAACATGTATGCTTTTTCAATGATATAGATATTCTTAATTTAAATTTAAGTTACATGATAAGAAACTGCAAGCTTCTTTGTATATGGCTTTGTGTGTGTATATGGTTTTGTGTTAGCCGAAAACATAAACAATATGTGTTTGCATGTAGTTTGATCAGCGACATCTATTGTAAAATTAATAAACAAATGCGAAGTATCAAAGTTAAGAACGGTTACATTCGATGGTTTGGACCCTTCGCTACATAAAATAATAGCTTTCCATTTAGTATGATTGAGTTATTCAGCGTATACGGACGCTAATCATACAACGCTCAAAATTCCATTTTCGACATTCATTACTTTTGTTGTTGGATTTGAAGAAATCTGCCATGAGAAACATGCAAAAAGAGGGAAAATTGCTACCAAACGAAATGATTGAAAATTGATTTCAAACTGATTTAACATCACGGTTTCGTTGCTTGCCAGAAAAAAAAATGGTTTTCTTTGGCGTGTTGTGAATAGTGACGAAAAGTGGGTCTACCACGACGATACCAAGTGCGAAAACCCATGGGTTAGTCCAGGAGAGCCATCGACATCGAAACGAAATATTCATGGCCACAAAGTTTTGCTATGCATATGGTGGGATCAGCAAGGTGTATTACGAGCTGCAGTTCGGAGCACCATATTGTGTCTGCTATGACACTCTGATTTTGCAGATGATCGCGCATGCACGTAAGATGTGATAGCAGGCTTCAACCGTCTCTTGGCAAAATTTGCATGAATCGGTGCTAGAGATAAGCAATTTTAAAGTGGTACTTAATGGAATTATGATCCAGTTTCCGGGCCAAAAAAAACCGGGCCTCCATATACGAAGCCAAGGTATCCATGTCAAGTGCTTACCGATTTCATTCAAGCTTTGAAGACACTCCAATACTAGCCTAGATGATATTATTTGCTCTTTCAGCAACATTAAGGATACTTGACTGTCGGAGTAAGTACAGATCTGCCGTCTTCTGCTTTGTCTCTTAATGCAGAGACATAAAAACCAATTTTTAAAAATCAAAATTAAATAGAAAAAATATATATAAAAAATACACGAAAAGATAATCTATCAGGCTTTGTAGATTACAATCAAAGGGATAGCCACAAGAAACTGTAACAATTAGAGGGCCGACACATTAAGGCGTCATTTTCGTTTTCGGGTAGTTTTTACCAAGTCGTAAGCACAATAAGCCACAAATAAACCAACGTAAACGTCAACATCAAATTTATTAAAAATAGCAATAAGAAAGTTAATAAGCAAATAACAAACTTATTTATTGATTAGTGATAAAGAATATTGATTAAAAATATGTAGTATATACATACGAGGTATATTTTTGTGTATTAATGCAGTCAAAATTTGGGCGCTACCATTTATCACTCGCTAAAAAACAATTTCAAGAATATATTTCAACTTTAAAATAAATAGTCTTTATTGCTCGATTTTCATTTCCTTTAAAATAATGCATAGTGTAAACTCAAATTACATAACGCATAATATTAACAAAATGTACATTAGTGTAAGATAAACATAAATTAAATAAATAGTTTCTAAATTGAAAATAAATTGCCTTTGGTCCTTCATGTGCGTTGTATTCTCTTTGCTATATCTGTACGTATACACAAAAAATCTTATCACTTGTAGAATCCCATAAAGTACTGCAAAAAAGACGGCAAAGTTGAAGCCGTACCCCGAAACCGGAATAAGGCCTCATCGTGTGCACACTGTTACTTTTTCTTATTACAACCGTTGCCAAAGCTTATAATCATTCCTTTATCTACATTTTCGCGATAGCTGGCAACATTTCCTTTTTGTTATGCAAGGAAACCATGTTGCAAACTTTAATGTTGAATTTCGACATTTACTGTGTAGCGGCGAATAAAGAAGGTTTTAAGAACTAAAACGTGAATTGTAACACAATTCAAACAAAAAAAGAAGAAAATGTTGCAAGGAACCATTTTGTGTAATGTGCAGTTTGTTACAAATGCTTAAAATTGTGCTTCTATCGGCATAAAAACTGGTAAAAACGCTAAATGATAAGTGCAAAAACATACAATTAACGAGCAAACGGGAATTATTATAGTTATAATAGCGCGAAAAATAATGTAAATCTTATGTGGAATTTTAAATAAAGTGATCTATGCTATAAAAAGAACTTAAATCCTGTTATTATAATCGCGAAATGAATAACTTTCTTTTATATCACATGCAGTTTATTATGGACATGATTAAATTCTACTCCAACAATTACTTGAAACTAACACAATTACTAAATGGGATCTGTTAAGTGAATGAACTAAAACATCAGAACGTTCTAGAAATAATCTAAATCCTAAAGTGGATATAAGAATAATACAGAAAGAGAAGGAATATTTCGAAGACAACCAATATAAAAAATGCAGCGAAAATAGCTTAAAATTATCCTTGCTGTGAATTTACATAAGAAATACCGTCACTGATTAATAATTTTTTAAATTAGTGTTGGCGCTAAAACTAGAAAGATATTCTCATGACGCAAACATTTGCCTACAGAAATTTAAGTCATCCATTATCCCTAATCGTTATTACTGATTTCCTGTTATAAGGGAAATAAAGAAGAATAAATTGTTATTGTACGCAAATTATAACTCATAAAGGTTAACGTTCATACCGTTTGATATTGAAACGCGCACATATATGCGCACAGTATGATAAAAGTAAAAAATAAAAAGAACAACAAAAGTATGCAGCAAAATTGTACTAATTTATTCATCAGCGTCCGCCACCACAACAACCATGTACATTCAATTTTAAGCTCTGGTAGCAGATAGCCATCACAACTATTATAAACCTATGGTACGCATCAGAAACGCAAACTCCTCTTAAAAAGTTAAAAACGACAGCGCTATAATCGTTATCATCATTGCGAGCAATAGCGTGTAGGGGAAGAGAATCAGTAATTCCTCAAGGTCAACGTAATTGCAGCCATCAGGCAGAGATCCAGCGTTATCATTTGTATCAACATCGGATATTCTTTTCTTTAATTCTTAATGGTGTTATATTTACACGTTCTAAAAGAAACTTTGTTTTGTTATCTTATCCAGATTAGCATTTTCCTTTTCTTTCTTGCAAATTTCCTCTCTTTTTTCGTTAATAAGAATCTATCTTTAAATGTTTCCGTAAATATATAATTCGTACGTTACAATCTTTATTTACGAGAGAAAAGAAAGTATAGGGCTCGGAGGACCATAGCCTCAGTTTAGAAATTTAATCGTAAGAAGACGAAAGGTAGGGTAGGATAAAGACCATCACGGTATATATACGTAAACATAATATAAGTTAACATGATCACCTCTAACCAACATTCCTATTATGGCAAAAGTTCAATGCACGAAAAGTATTTTGCTTGCGTCATATCCAGACGTTCCCACCCTTTGCTGTAAACTAATATCTCGTATAAAGTGCAAAATTAATATTTTAGTAACCAAATCGAAGCAATAGTGATAGTTGTTATTTTCAATGAAAGTTAATTTTACGATTCAACTCACCAGGTTAGCACTTCAACAGGATGTAAGAATGTACTAATTTAATTAAGATAATTAAAATAATTAAAATAATAAATAAATTTAATAAAACCCATAACCTATAATTTGTTTAGTTTTTGAACAAGTATATATAAAGATGCATACAAACATATACATATGAACATATATATATAAATATATATATAAACATATATATATACATACATATATAAACATATATATATAAATATATATATAAACATATATATGTACATACATACATATATAAAAATATATATATACATACATACATATATAAACATATATATATATACATACATACATATATAAACATATATATATAAATATATATATAAACATATATAAATGTATATACATATATACATATTTAAATTAATTCAAAAATTTGATTGGAACAAATCAGATACTAATATTATTTATTTAAATAAAATTTTATATTACCATGCTAAATCCGGAGTTTCTCACTTTATTAACATAAAGAAGAAAAAAAATTTTAATCTATTTAAAAATTTACAAATTTTTATAATGAATTGCCTGGTAAAAGGATTACCTTCATAGGGTAATTTATGTAATATTTCCATTCATTATAATATCAAAAAAAATTACACTGTTTCTAAAAGTATCAAAAAGTTTTGTGCATACTACACTCAACTATAAAAAGATAAACTACGTAAGCTACTGGAGTCATACCCCATTTATAGAGGTTTTAATACTTTTCTTTTTAATTTTTAAAAATTTATCAAAAATTGTATTTTTATTTTTAAGGTCAATAATAATTTCTTGTAACTCCTGATTAAAAGCTTGAAATTAATTTATTATCTTATAAGATATAGAAAATTATTATCTACAGAGGGTTTCTTAAATTATTTCTTAACCCAAGCTTTATTTATTTTCAATTATTTTACTTTTAATTTACTTACACATGAAATAAATGAACAGTCGGATTCAGTTGACTCTTAGTATTATAAGAATTAAAAGAAAATACGTGTATAAATAAACAAGAAAAAATAAAAAAAATAAAAAAGTATGTACACAACTGGCACAGAGACACATCCATACCCAGTACGAAACCAAATTATAAGCCATCGCAAAGATCGTTTAGGCTTCTGCAAACAACTCATAATTATATTTACATTAACGAAGTTTAATGAAGATAAACTGTCTAGAGACATTAAAGTTTATCTCAGGGACATTAAAGTTTATCTCATTAAGTAACGTGGACGAATCGATAGAATCATTAATTAACTTAGATAGATAATAGAAGCAACCTATTTTCATAAGGAGGAAGAGAGACAAGCGGGCCCCACCGATTCCACTGAATCTATATCACACTACAGGAAGGAGACCACACAATAGACGCACGCTCTGGTATTGGGCTAACTAAGCACATGTACAGCCTTTTTGAAATGTAAGGATTCTTAAGCTCTTTTGACCACCTCTTAATGAAACCTAGCATGAACCTAGTTTTACCTAAAGCGAGCTCAATATGTAAATTAAATCATGATGTTTGGTCGAATAAAACCCCTAAATCGATGAACGAATCTCCATTTTTC
The DNA here is from genome assembly GCA_000688735.1 of Glossina austeni. Classification (NCBI taxonomy): domain Eukaryota; kingdom Metazoa; phylum Arthropoda; class Insecta; order Diptera; family Glossinidae; genus Glossina; species Glossina austeni. Next base: position 8,184 of record JMRR01017858.1, read on the forward strand.
AATTTGTGTGAATCAATGAAATACTTCTTAAATTTGCTTAGATTTAATTTCATGAAAACGATTACCATGTAACCAAATTATTTAAGTTGAAAGGATTGCGATTTCAAGGAGAAGGAAGAAAAGAGTTTACCATCGTCAGCGTCTTTTAAGAACTGGCAGGATTTAATCACTGAGGGGAGATCATTAACGTATGGTTTAAATAAAAGGGGCCTTAAGTGGTTGCCTTGAGAGACACCAGACCTCACGGGAAATTCGTCCGAGGTAATGAAGTTGAATGATTGGTTATGAAGATCCATTTCACTCAGCACAAAGGGAAGCTAGAGGCCTGGAGTTGGAAGATCAATAAATAAAGCATAATTAAATAAAAAAAAAAAAAAAATTAATAAACGTGATACTAAAATCAGTATATACGACATCCATGTCAGAGCCACTAGAAAAGCCTTGAAAATATGGCAAGGAAATGGCAAGCCAAGGAAAGGAAATGGCTTGCTTTCAGAAAGCCATGCTGGAATGGAGAAATATGAAATTTGATAGCAAAAGCCAAATGCTGAGTAACAATTCGCTCACAAAATTTAGGTAAGACACTCAATTTCGCGATGCCTCTATAGTTCTCAATGTGATGTCTATTTCCACAGTGGTGCAGCGAAATAAGGAAGTTACTCGCCCAGCACAAGGAGGAAGGACTGATTAAAGTTCATTGCAAAAACACCACATAGTTCGCCAGAGCCTGATTTTTAATATACATGATAAAATCCAATCAGGCCCAGGTGCAGAACTATATTTTAAAGACCTCAAACTATGTAAAACGTCGTCTTATGAAATGACCAAGTTAGAAATCGACACCGAACTAGTTATCGAATACGGATAGTTGACAGTTAAATCGGAATGAACAGTTGAAAAATTTCGTCTGCATTATTCGGCAAAGATATTAGAGGTCGCAAACTCAACAGAGCATTCAGAGCCATTGAAAGAAACATGCGAGGGATACATGGAGATTTTTCTATTGGAGATGACAAACTTATAAAAATATTTATGATTAACAAGCAGTGAGGCTTTTATCAGCTGAAGGTGTCTGCAACCACATTGGCGGTTGAGATAATAAAATCAATGCATGCAGCAGAATAGGCGCGATAGTCATAAGAGGAGTCGCTTTTCATAAATTTTTTGAAAGGTTTGTTTTTCCTGTTTTTGTAATATTGTCTCGCCAAACCATGCCTAGCACCTGCCTCGAGGGCGAGGCTGCGCGATCGAAACGGATGCAGAAATAGCTCGGTTCAATATGTTATCGAACGGTGACACTAAGGTTTTAACATTTCCAGCAGAGGAATCGAGCATAATGTGTACAAGATGAGATTTAAGCAGCAAAATATTGATTTTGTTAGAATCATAATGTTTATTTGCTTAAATTGAATTTAACGCATTATGCCTGCAATAAAAGAAAATACAAATTGATGATGATGATGATACCGATCCTCAGGTAAACTAAAGAGTGGGCATCGATTTAGAACTATCTCCGTTAAATTGGCAAAGCGAAGATCTAGCAGTCTGAATTACAATTAAGAGTACCGTTGTATTGAAGTAAATTGCGATCAACTATTTCATTGAAAAACCCTGTAACGTCCGCGAACAAATTTAGGGTAGGGTATCTGACGGTCTGTGTTTACTTAAAATATCTCAGTAACGGCATGCCGTTATGGGACATCGTATGATTTTTCGGTTCCTTGCAAATAGCGGCTAGCCGCTAGTTAAGCAAAGAAACAAGAAAGAAAAAAAAACAAAATCATGCGAGAATTATTGGTGGTTTCTTTTCTTTGTTTTTTGTTTTTTTTCTCTTCCTGCTAATCGCTTACTGGAAAGAGTTTTAAGACAAGTAGTGGAAGCATGAAGGTCAGATGAAGGTGAGTGGAAGACAAAGAAGAAGAGTTTGGTGGTCAACCGAGGTTAGCTGGAGCGAAGAAAAGAAAAAGGTTTGAGTGGAGTTTGGGAAGTCATTGAATGAAGTATGTGCGTGTGTAATAATGTACTACATACTTTAACAAAAAATTTTGAAAAAATGGTTGGAGGAAAATGTCAGAATATTTTCGCTGACTCGTTGATTTAGTTGCAATTTTTACAAGTTTTCCGATTAAACAATTAAAAGTAAAGAGATTTGCAAGTAAAGAAGGATTCTGGAAAAACAGTACGAAAAATATTTATAACTTTCAAAGAAGTAGTGTTTATAAAAATGAGAAGTTTATACTACAAAAAAAATATATATATATATATTTGAATAAAAGTAAGAAAATGTTAAGCAAAAGTTTCTTAAGGAAATAAATTATAAATAATATACAACACAAAATTTACTAAGCAAACAAACTACACATATATTATACATACATGTATATTTATGTACATATCTGTTGTAAAATCACAAAGCGGTTTCATGCGATTAATCAGGAAAGAAAAATTTTGCAAAATAAATATTAGAAGCTAATGGTTTTAATAAACTAAAAATCACGAAAAATATAAAAAAAAGAAAAAAAATGGGGTAATAATTGTTTGAGTCTTCCAAGAAAGTGTCTTTTATATTTATTTATTTACGATAACAATTTGAAAAAAAATACAAAAAAAAAGGAATGTGCATTGTATAAAAACCAAAATTTATCGGATCGTAATTGTTAAAGAAGGACCCTTAACTACGTAATAGTTATAAGTGTGCGTTTTGAAGAATATATTTTGTTTTGTAAAAGAAAAAAAAGCACACAAAAATACAAACATAGAGCAAAAGAAAGGTAAAAAAGTCCTTGTAATTAATTATGACTAAAATTGCACCTATTAATTGACTTGTGAAATAAAAGAGAAGTAAGTGTAAAAGAACAAAACGTTTTTTATTGCCGTGATATCAAACTTTTGGGAACTGCCGTTGTTGTCCAGTAAAACAAAAAAAAACAAGGGAGGAAAAAAGCAAGGAACGCAAAAGGAGCTGAAGTATATGCCATCTACGCCATCATGCCGAATATATATATGAGAGAGCGTCTTGCCAGCGTGATGACACGGAATTGAACCCTGCAAAGGAGGTTCCGGCCAAGAAAGAACAGGAGAAGGAGTGATAAGTACCCTTTTGTTTGTTTTATTTTTTTTTATTAATAAAAATGATTAATTAAATACACATATCCCACCGCTTAGGTGGGGTACGGACTGGTGCGCGTATGGGGGACAGTGAGGGGACATGGACAGTTACCAACGAACAAAGGAAGAACAAACGGACGACGTACCGGACAGACCATCCTATGTAGGCACTTTAAAAAAAAAAAAAACAGATTTGCTTTCATAAGTTTTTTTATTCTTAGATTTTTTTTGTTGCTTTGTAACGCGGCACTACGGGCTGAGGGCAACGGCTCTCCCGATCTAGAGCTGCCAAGCCACTTTATATTACAATAATAATGGCGCCCAACGACTAAATTGAACCGGATTTTTTTTCCTTTTTTTTTTTTAAATGTTTTTGATAATCAGTGAATTTATTTTACAATACGTCGCGGTGACATTACAAAATGGCGCCCAACGTAAACTGAACGAGTATAGAATTATCGCAATTTCGATAAAGTTGGTCGCGAGTTGGTTAACGAGTTCCCTTTGGGCTGAAATTTCCAAGACTGAAGGGTTACTAGTCCTCTCCTTCTTTTCTTTAACTTCGCGTGCTTAGTCTCTGTGAAATGAGTAATTTTTGATATTTACATAAGTGCCTTATTAACATATTTGGCATACTGATCACGTCCACACACCGGAATTTAAAATCGCAGCTTTTTTTTTAGGGTGAAGTACACGCTTGGCTAGGTTAGAGGGAAGGGTCCCCCCGTTTTCTTTAGACGTTCGCCTTGTTTTACCGCGTTCCGGAGTTTCACCCCCGGAATTTGGGTTTTGTTTTTTTTTTTGACTTGGTTCACTGAAGTTGTAGGGTTGAGCACGCAGCATTTCAAGAAACTTGCCTTCTATGAACCCCAGCAACAACTCTAATAATACCTCGCAAACGACAGACGTAACATTAGCAGCGCGACTCGATCGTGAGCTTCAGCGTTTCCAGCCCGGCAGAAACAGTACAACTGCAGAGCTTATCACTAGTGACAGTGCAGCGGCACTTGTTAACAGCCTTAGCAGGAAATTGAGCGACCTATTTAAAATGTCAGACAACGAGTCACTAGACAACGCCCGCAACACCGGTGGCAACATCACAGGAAATGGCAGCTGCAGTCACAGCCGACAGGGTTCACCCACGGCAGCAGCCAGCATAAACCAGCAACTAGTAAATATGCTGAGGCAGCAGAGCGAAGCTCTGCTAAGCTGCATGCAAGAACTAGGGAACCTGAAGAGAGAGAGGACCACAGGAACCCGGCAAAGCCAAGTAGGGGATACCGAAGGAGCGCAAAATTTCGGATTGGCAGCGTAAACATCAACACCAAATCAGCATGCGTCACCACAGATAGCAGTGCTACCGAGTGCTAGTCTACAAACAGCCCAACATAGCCAGCAGGCAGAACAACTAAGGTCTTGCGATGAAAGTGCCCGAAGACGAAATGTCGACCTAAATCACTGGCACTTGAAGTTCGACGGCTCAGGCAGAGGCCTTATGGTCGAGAGTTTCATTTTTAGGATAGAATGCCTTAGGCAGCAGCAGCAGATAAGTCCCGAAGAGCTGTTCGTTGAGTTCCACTGCCTAATGACAGGCCCAGCTAACAAATGGTACTGGCAGCTACTGGAAGACCGAATGTCAAACCCAGCCTGGCAACACTCATTTTTGCCACCAAGGTAGAGAGCGTCGCCGAACTCAAGGCAGAGTGGAGGAGGACAGAGAAGCTGCTAAAAGAAAGTCGGAGCAGGCCAAAACACCTAAATGAATTCGTTCGCTATGAAAAAAGAAGCTACGGGGCCTACGGCGAAACGGTCGAAGCTTTCAGGCCACAGCAAAATAAAAGCAAATATAAGCAGCGCGAAGGCGTGGGCGCGAAACAAAGCGATGGTAGGGGAGGCAACACCTATGATACCAGTAGGCGTCAGGAAGAGCGACCCCAGCTGCAACCTACTACGTCACGTGCAGACCAGCTAAGGCAAGCAGCAGCACCAACCCAGACGGCACCCATTCATCACATTCCCAACCAGCTACCACCCGTCGCTGGAGATACGGCGCAGGGCACCACTATTTGCCAGTCACCGTTTCACCTAACTTTATGCTATATTTGTGGCATGCCAGGTGATTTTTTTTTAAAGAACCCCGCAGAAGGCACCAGAGAGCATCGATGTAGGTGTCCTTTCCACATCATGATTTCCTTCGCAGACAAAACGTTACCCGGCCCAGCAATAACTATCCTGCGAAGAGAGGAGAGGTCTGAACCAACGGCAGAACCACCCGTCACCGCACCGAGAAGTTTGGCAGAAAGGATCGCAGACTACCATCTAAAGCGCCGTGAAATATTCAACGCGGAAATTCAGAGAAGAAGAACGCTCACGAGGAAATTTAGAAGGAGTCTTATGCTCCGGCAAAGGAGAAAAGCATATAGAAAGTTCCAACGAAGGGACGTCTCAGCAATTGTCACCCTGGAACACTACAATAGGATGTTTGCTCGAACTAAGCTTGACAACACAGAGATAACCGCTCTATTAGACACAGGCGCCACCATCAATTGTTGTGGGGCAGGAGCAGCGGCATTCCTTGAGAGTCGGCAGCATAGGATCATAAAGCTCCGAAATCAGCATGTTCGCACAGCGAATGGTAATACAACACCAGTAGCCGGACTCATCACTCTACCAGTCGAGTGGGAAGGAGAGACCAGAGACATCGAGTTCTTTATAGTTCCTGACCTGCAGCAGCAGTTTTACTTTGGCATGGACTTCTGGGAAACTTTCGGCCTATCCGTCGCCACCAAAGAAGGCGTCACCATTAGTTCCCTAAGTAGAAATCAGTCCGTGGAGTCGTTGAGCACAGAACACAACAACCCCGAGAAATACTTGAATTCTCCGCATCAATTAACTGAAAGGCAGCAATACTTCCTCGATAGAGTTAATGCAACCTTTCCATCTTTTGAGGAATTCGGCCTCGGCCGAACGCACGTGGAACAGCGTGTGATCACCGGCACGGAAGACAACCTGCCTGTGAAGCAGAAACATTACCCAATTTCACCGGCAATACAGCAGGTAGTGTACCGCGAGCTGGATCGGATGTTAGCGATGGGGGTGATAGAAGAGAGCAACAGTAGCTGGAGCTCCCCAATGACCTTAGTACGGAAAGGAGAAAAAACCGCTTATGCTTGGACGAACGAAAGGTAAATGAACGGACTGTCAAGGACGCGTATCCGCTACCACACATTGAAGGATTACTTAGCCGATGGCAAGACACTTACTATATTTAAGCAATCGATCTCAAGGATGCCTTTTGGCAGATTCTGCTGGAGAAAAAATCACGAGAGAAGACAGCATTCACGGTGCCAGGGAGACCGCTATATCAGTTCACAGTAATGCCCTTCGGCTTATGTAATGCAGCGCAGCACATGTGCCGGCTGATGGATAAAGTTACACTGGGCTGCCTCCGTGAAAGCGCCTTTGTATATTTAGATGATCTATTGGTCTGCCCACCTGACTTCAACCAGCACCTCATATATCTGGCCATGGTAGCCGAATGTCTGAAGAACTTCACGATCAACATCAGTAAAAGCCGATTTTGTTACAGGGAAGTGAGGTACCTCGGATTCATTGTGGGGAACGGACAATTAAAAACAGATCCCGCCAAGGTAGAGGCCATGACCAGTTTTGCCCTGCCTAAAACCCCGAAGTAGCTCCGAAGGTTCATCGGCATGACGAGTTGGTATCACCGCTTCATCCCTGCCTAGGCAACCATCGCAGGCCCATTACACGACTGTCTCACGAAAGAACTGATAAAAAACTTCACATTGTCAGAGAAAGCCCTGGAAGCGTTTGATCAACTGAAAGAATTTCTCGTCACCGCACCAGTGTTGACCACAACTGACTTCACGAAGCACTTTTCTGTACAGTGCGATGCTTCAAGAGAGGGGGTAGGTGGAGTCTTGTTCCAGAAGGACAGCCACGCGAATGAACGACCCATAGCATACATGTCAGCGAAGCTAAACAAGGCGCAAAAGAACTACACCGTCACCGCACTAAAATGTCTGGCAGCAAAGCTAAGTATTGAGAAGTTTCGGCCGTACATTGAGCGGCTTCCGTTCACAGTGATTACAGATCACGCCAGCCTGAAGTGGCTGATGTCCCACAAGAAGCTATCCGGATGATTGGCGAGGTGGAGCCTCAAACTTCAGGCGCTAGATTTCACAATTGAACACCGGAAGGGGACGCAAAACATACTTCCAGACTCTCTCTCACGCATGGACCTGAATGAGATCGTAGAGTTAAACGACCGCCGGATGGACGTTGATCTGAGCTCTCCACACTTTGTGTCAGAAGAATATGACCAGTTGAAATGGACAGTAGAAGAAAACAAAGCCAATCTCTCAGACATCTGTGCCTCTGAAGGTTTGGTGTACAAAAAAACTGGCTTTAGCACAGGAGACGAGGTCGGTGACGATAACACTTGGAAGCTATGGGTACCCAAAGAACTTCGACCGCATTTAGTATTGGCAGCTCATGCGGCCTTATACGCAGGACATGGAAGGATACACAAGACCCTACAGCGGCTAAGAGCAAAATATTATGGACCCGGGATGACGACCGAGGCGAAAGACGTAGTGAGAAACTGTGAGGTGTGCTGTTGCAGCAAGACGGGGAGAACCCAGCGACCACCAATGGGTAAGCTCATTACCGAAAGACCGTTTCAGCGCCTATACATTGATTTTATGGGGCCATACCTGAAGACCACAAACGGCAACACCAGCATATTCGTCTGCCTGGACCACTTCTCCAAGTTCGTGCTACTAAGACCAAGAGGGAGGCTAGTGCCGAGAGAGTGATCAGATACTTGGAACAAGACGTGTTCCACATATTCGGAGTGCCAGAAATGATACACTCAGACAATGGCAAGCAATTCGTTTCAGTGGCTTTTCAAGAATTCCTGAAAAGATATGACGTCCAGCACATCAGGACGGGTTTCTACGCGCCGCAAGCTAACGCAGCTGAAAGGATTAACAGATCGATACTGCAGATAATACGATCGTATGTCGCAGAAGACCAAAAGACGTGGGACACGCATCTTGCTGACGTCGCCTTTTCGTTGCGGAGTGCCGTACATAGTGCCATAAGGATGACACCATTCTGTGCACTATTGGGGTTGAATATGATGCAGCATGGGTATTCGTACAAGGTGGCCCGGAAGCTAGGGGGAATCCGAGACAATGACGTTAACATTAGGTTCATCCCCGAGAAGTTAGCACTCGCGCGGGACATCATTTCCGGGACGCTAAAACAGGCGTATGAAAAAAACAGACGGACCTACAATACCCGAAGTAGGCCAATCCAGTTTAAGATAGGGCAGGCTCCCAATATGTTGTGTAATGTTGAAGTGGGGAGCATACAGCCATAATTATCACTTTAACACAAAGCGACTTGTGACAAATTGAATTCCTCCAACGCTATAACTATATCAGTAGGTTTAGACTTTTCGGCCGCGTCACAAATGTTTAATAGTAATTAAAATATTAATTATACATACTTATATATTCATTTTAATAACACAAACACAATCCGGTTATTGGGGGTAATTGTTTGGGTTTATCATATGTTTACTGTTGGAACAGATGTTGATACTCGAGCTTATTTTACTTCTACCATTAGGGTTACCCATAACTAATCAATTATTTTAGTTCAATTATAACGACGCCTTGAAATCTCTAGTGGAGTCCGATCCAAGGTTAACTATACAGGAACTATCAAGAAGCCTTGGGTCTATCTGGTCCACCGTACAAAGGTATTTAAAAAAAATTGCCAAGGTACATACACAAGGTAAATGGATTCCACACCTGTTGTCTGAGGCCAATAAAGATCTTCGGCAAACAATTTGTAATTCTATGCTCACCAGACTAACCAGAGATCCATTTTTGTCTAGGACTGTAACTGGAGATGAAAAATGGATCCTCTATGATAACATAAAGCGATCGAAACAATGGTTGTCTGCAAACGGGAGACCTCTTCCAACCCCTAAACCAACCCTGTCCCTGAGGAAGGTGTTATTGTATATATGGTGAGATTGTTCCGGTATAGTGCATTACGAATTATTGAAACCTGTGGAGACAGTTACTGCTGACCTGTATTGTCAACAATTACAACGGTTACGGTTAGAAAAGGTATGATACTCCAACAAAACAATGCCCATCCTCATGCAGCGAAGATTACTCAAGAGAAAATTAAGCAGTTAAGCTGGGAACTTCTACCGCACCCTCCATAGTCTTCAGACCTAGCATCGTCGGACTACCATCTGTTCAGGTCACCGGAGCATTCGCTACGACATAAAAATTTTAATTTCTTATCCGATATCCAAACGCACCTTGAGTTATATTTTAAGTCACGCCCATCCCACTTTTTCAAGAGGGGGTTGAACTTATGCAGGAACGATGGCAACAAGTCATCCCAAACAACGGTGATTACACAAACGATTAAAAACTAAAAATGTCATTTCAAAAAAACATTTTGTCTATGAATGCAAAATAATTGATTGGTTATGGGTCCCCCTAATATTATTAGAAATAACTACTTGAACTTTGTTACGCGTTGAATGATAATTCTTATCCTTTAATAAAGTCAAGTTTTTTCAACATCATGCTTTTTAATAAATATTGTTACGAAATTCGCCTCTTGCTACGATTTGTATCACTAGATCGTAGATTTTCTTTTTAAGAGAAATAAACTTGCTCGTTTTCACTTTAAGACTCCTTGATTTACAATCAATTTTTGTAAGGGTAGGATCATTTACATTATACTTTGGCAATACTCTCGACTTCTCAACTCTAATATTCTTTTTCACCTCAAATGGTCTTGTCCGACTAACTCTGCCTTTCGCAATCAGTCTGTTTACATACATTTTTACAAGCACATTACTATTATCTAAGTGCATGGCTTCATTTTTAATCCGTTAACCTGTTTTTCTGCTATTCATTTTGCTCGGCCGGCAGCTGCGTGACGCGGCGCGAATGTGCACTTGGGTTTTCCCTTTCTAGGGAATTTATTTTTTGGAAAAACAATTAGTTGGAATGAACTGGATTTGGGAATTCCGTAACAATATATTAATCGTTATCTTTAATATGGCCAAACAATCGAGCTTACTTTACCTGCAGTTATTTTATTATTTATCACTTTTCATCTCTTCAATTATTATATTTCTTGGATGAAATTACCTTCAATATCGGTAAAAACTATTGGTCATCAAAGCTACTGAATTTACGAATATTCAGATTTTATAGATGTTGAATTTGACTCATATATAATTCCCTCAAATGCATTAAATTTAGATAGATTTCGACTATTACACGTTGATGATCGAATTATAAATCTTATAAATTCACAAATTCGAATTTTAGGGACTGCTGCCGATGTAATTCATTCTTTAATAATATCGGCACTAAGAGCAAAAGTTGATGGTACACCAGGCCGTTTAAATCAGACAAGTTTTATAATAAATCAACCTGGATTATTGTTCTATCAATGTTTAGAAATTTGTGAAGCTAATCATAGCTTCATATCTATAGTAACTGAAAGAGTTTCAGTAAAAATTTTTATTAAATGAATTTTACGTAACCTTAATATTTCATTAGATGATTGAAAACAAGTATAGGTCTCTTAAACCACTTTATAGTAATTTACCGCTTATTTCTGATGATAAAATTAGTAAAACATAGCATTAGCTTGTCAAACTAAAATTATTAATTACTCAAATAGCTCCCAATAGACAATTAAGTTTATTTATTATCCTTCCAATTGGATTTATAATTTTTAGTATAATACATTATTATTCTTTTAATCCTACTATATCTAAGTCTAAATTTATAAAAAGTAAATCTTTTAATTAATTAAACTGAAAATGGTAACTAATTTATTTTCTGTATTCGAGCCTTCTCTAAGATTTTTTAATATTTAATAAGAATTTAGGAATTTTAATTATTTCCTCTTTTTATTGATTAATTAGTTCTATCTCGTTACAATATAATTTGAAATATAATTTTATTATAACTACATAAAAAATTTACAATTTAGAAAATTTAAGACCAAATGGCTCAACATTTACTTTTGTTTCTTTATTTTCTATAATTTTATTTAATAATTTTATAGGACTATTTCGAAATATCCTTACAAGAGCAACCCATTTAACATTAATCTTTGCTTAAGCTCTACCATTATGATTATCTTTTATAATCTTTGAGTGATTAAATACTACACAGTGTGACCGCCTGTGGAGTATTTGTTGGATAACGCTCCCAATTGCTACCGAACTAGCGACCTTTACAAGGATAAGTGCCTTTATATGTTACAACCCTAACAATTTCGCATTTTGACTGCAGTAATATAATATATTACTATGATAAGTTCATTAAGAAAGTTATTTTCTGTTACAAACAATATTCAAATAAATAAATAAAAAAATATTCTAGAAGAAACAAAAGGCAAAGAAATTTTTTGATATGTCCTTTATTTACAATTCTTCATAACATCCTTTAGCTTTAATGTCC
>JMRR01017859.1:0-21511 GCA_000688735.1 Glossina austeni
GAAAAGTACAAAAAGCGAAATTTCAGATAAATGTGTACAAAGTCGCTTTTTATACACATACACATGCTGAAGTGTCGTTTAGTGCAATGCAAAGATTAATGACAAAGTTAGCATTGGATAAAATAGCTTCGAAACATTGTTTAAAATTCAAGTTATTTTTTTTTTGCTTTAGGTTGAAGAGAGTAAAGTTTTTCGTCCGCGGTATGTTCAAACTTGATACAAAAAGCGCAAGCGAGGCATAATTTAAAAGATATTTCGATATCTAGAATAAAGCGACTAGAGGTGTTAGAGGAGAATCATGGAAACTATCAAACTATTTTGTTGAACATAAACTTATTAGATGTCGTATTAGAGCGGGATCACACACCCAACGAATTTTAAAATAACTTTGTATAGCACTTTGATTGTAGCTTCTAAGTTATTGAGTTCATAAATTTTTCAAGTTTTAAGATCAGCTTGAAAGCGTTGCTGAGCGGATTGAGATGAATTCTTTGCTACTAAATGTAAGCAAAATTAAATGTATAACTATCGGTAAACGAGAAGAGTTCACAAACCTCAATATTAAGTTGAAAGGTATCAAATGCTGACATTATAGAGGAACAAAACCCAGTACTGAATTTCTATACACTTTTTGCATCGATGAATCATATAATAGCATAATCGCCAATATAGGCGCAATAGAATGCTTAGACGGTTCGATCTCATGCACATGGGGACATTCCCCATCTATTATGGTGATATTTCAAACTAAAACTTATCTAACTGAAAAAAGAATTTATGGTTGTGAGTTGGGCGCCAATTTGCGACTACGCATACAAACAAACAATCAATGATGTCGTACGCAATAATAATATATTTATGAGTTATCAATTCGTAGTTTAGACGACTTGTTTTATTAGATTGTGTGACTTCGTTTAGGAAATATTTATAAAACCCTCGAAATACACGCATACGTTGTCACAGATTCTAATCAGATTAATCAAGCCAAAGCCAAGCGGAAAAAACGCAAAAATATTCACGAAACAACAACAACAGCAATATCAACAAACAAGCTCCCTTGCGTGATGCATACACATCACATATATATATATATATATATATATATATATATACATATATATATATATATGCCTACTATAAGTAAATGTACACATTTATGTCTTCACTAAGGAAGAGAAAAAAATTGATCTCTGAGCATAATCCGCAATAATTTGCAAACGTTATGACTGCTACGCCCTTAGCTGTATATATATTAAAATAATAAAGTATTTACATCTGAAGAAATACCATATTTCGATCAATACATAACGTTTTCACACATATTTCTAGTAAGAAACATTTATAAACAAATAAAAGTGGACCGGTTTCCCGTGATTTGTCAGCTATTTGTAAATATTTATATTCTTTCCACAGGTTCGCTTTTGGTTTAGATATTACATGAATTCTGGAATGAGTTGTGATATTATGGACGTAAGCCAATATTTGGTATTAAACACGCCTTCTGCTGGCCTTAAAACCTTAAGGTTTGTGAAAATTTGGTTTGCTAATACGAGTTTACGCACAGTAACACCGACACTCAGTCATCGGTTTAAGGAGATGGCAAGTGGATGGTAGCATATTCCACTTCAGTGTTGTTAACAGTTCCTGGTCTTGCAGTATAAGCCCGTGCATCTCCCCATTCGAAAATGTCATTTCATGTATTGTGCAATAAGGTCCATCTTTTCCTAACCTGTAACAACTTGCATCATATCCATTTTCCATGAGTCGCTACGATTCAACAACGTCCTCCTTACAATATTTTTAAATAGGAAAAACGAAAACCTTTCAGCGGTTCGCGTCTTTTTGCGGGGCGGTAAAGATTAAATAAGAATTATGTATAACAAGTCTTTCCTTTGAACATGGCGGAAAACCTTCATGGCATCTTTGGTCGGCGCGCAGCCAGAAAAGCAAAGCGGGTAATAAAACTACACTAGGTGCCATTGCACGAACTTTTTAACTAATGTGTCGCATACATATTTAATGTGTATGGGTATATGTATATATTGCGCTGCCACTTTGTCGCTTAATTAATACTTCTATTTGTTCACTTTGATTTTTATATCATTTTCGGTTTTATAGCTTTTTCTAAACCGTTTTAATATCAGACGTCCACACACATGTCATTCACATCCATACCATCAATTTCAGTTACAAAAAAAGTCAACATCTTATTGGTTGAGCTACCAGCGTTTATGAAAAAGTATATGTCTGCTAGACCAGCGTAAAAATCGCACCGAAATTTCAGTCATGTCGTTAAAAAGATTATTTGACTTTCGAAGGCCCAGTTGCGAGAGTTTCGCAAAACTGAATGGAGGTGGGTCTTGCCTTATCAACCAAAACTATTTACTTTTTGCTTTTGTAAAAATCGCGTAGAGAGTATTTTTAAATTTAAATTTTTTTTTTTTTTTTTTTCTAAAGCACTTACGAAGTATTTTTAAATTTCAAAGCGTTGGGCGAGTGCGCTTCGATTGAAAGAAATTTTAAAAAAGACATCGCTCGCCGTTTATTTGGGAATTAAAAGGTTTTTTTGTTGATTAGTCCTTTTCAAAATTCCACTATGTTCCTGTTCCTATGTATGATATCAGCTTAGAATTGAATCAAATATTTTAGAAATGTTTCCACAAATATCAACTTTTTGAGTTTTGAACAAACAAGAAACTCAAGTACATCTGAAGTATTTATCTTCTCATAGAAATGTAGTCGTGTATGTACATACTTTGTGCCAATTAGGTGGCAATACCTTTTATCATAGATATACTCATAGACGAGTCACGTTTATTTCCAAACCCGGACAGCGGCGCTCACTTAAGGGGCTGTATACAAACATTCATTTTTATACCTTACACTCACTTGGTACAAGGGTATATCAAATGAATGCAACATCCAGAGGGATTTGAGATAAATCCACCTTTTATTCATAAGGTGACTTGTCAGTCTGAGCGTCTTGTATTCGCAATTTTTAAAATATTGTGATAATATTTTGTACGCCGACGTGTTTCAGCTCGAGATCGAATGCTATTGAAAGTAGTTCGGATCGGACCAATTCTTCAAATAGCACTACTGAGCGAAATGGTGTTAGTTATTTAATGCCAGAACATGTCTCATTATAATCTTGTTACTCATTTACCTTGACTTTTGTCTGCAATGAGTGTTTCGATAACCGACAGACGGATAGACAAACTTGACCATCAAAACCTTAGGCTATTGCGTGGATTCTCTGATACTTAAACTTCTCTCTGATACAAACTTAAATTCAAATTGAATAAATTTCCATCTTTCGATGAGCATTTATTAAAATAAATGCTTGCAATTATTACTATGCGCATTGCTTCCACGATCGCCTATAAAAGAAAAAAAATAAAAATTAGATCAAAAAGACATACTGTCAAAGATTTCTAACCACAAACGCTCACTTACACTTAGCAATAAAGAGGAACATTAAAGTTAACATCAAATGTCTTTCGCTTACTTATCTCTATGTCATATGTGGGCATAAACATACAGACTTGCTTACTACACACTCTGTTTGGCAATTAAAAGAGATATAGTGATATTTCAATTTCAGTTTATGACCATAAAAAAAAAAGGAAAGAAGGAAATCAACAGAGACTTAAACATTAGAAGAAAAGTTTGCCGGTCGTTTGTTTTCTTTTTCTTTCTTTTTTTTTTTCTATCTTTATTTGTTAGGACCCCACACTGTGTTGTAATCACTCATCGATTTCTGTCAAAGACCACGAACAATAATCATTAATAATACGAGGGACGCAGCGAAAGCATTGAGGAAATTGTGTTTTTATTTAGTTTTTTCTTATCGCACGTTTTTTAAATGTCACTGCATCTGCACTATGAAAACTCTCTCTATATAACGTATGTTGTACTTGCTCTGGTCATTTATTTAGAAAGTAAAACTTTTTTATTTTTTTTTGTTTTTTTGTAAGTTTGTTGTCATATCAGAAAAAGAGATTAACGCACATACTGTTGCTATTGCTTGCTTTGCTCTTATAAATCATAGGTATTTGTTATATCTTGAAGTTAATTTTTCTTCTTTCAAATATTAAAGTTTGCAATTGGAATATACATATATATATATATATATATATATATATATATATTAATGTTATCATTTCACTTATAGTAATGATCGGATTTCCACTAAACATATTCGTCTAGTTAGCGTTTGTAAGAAAATGAAGATCGCGTTCGGTTTGTGGACACATAGAGTGTTTTATTAAAAATGCCTTCCACGATATTTCATATTCATTCACTAAGTGTTGGGAAAAGGTGTGACCATGATTTTGAAATGCAATGTTCAAGACATTTTATCCGTTTAATTTATCTTAAATGAATGCGCTTAAACACATGACGTGACTGCGCAAATACTAATAATTTCGCGTGGCCACATTAGTGAAAGTAAACCTTATCCCAACATCGTCACGATAATGACCACATTTCTTGAAGAAATTCCTTCGATTAGCGCGAAATGCGTCATGACTAAAGATGAGAAGTTGAGTAGTAGTTTAATGGATCAAAGGGATGATTGATATATAGGTGTCGTCTTAGTTTAGAAAGCGCAAATACTCAATCTGCACCTGTCAAAAGGACACATTATTTCGAACATGCGTTTACGATCAACGATCCTTTTAATGGTGGTATTCTCAAATTAATGGAAAATCCATGAAAAAATATCGTTCAACGTTGACTTGAAAAGCTTTGTAAGAATTCTTGTCTGTTGGAAACAACATTTGGCCGATGGTTGCTGGTTTTGAATGAGATCACTGAGGGAATCGGTGATGATGATAACTGCTGCTGTTACCACCACTCTTAGTTTTTTTTTAGGTCGATGTAACACATTGCTAGTGAGCTTGCCTTAAATATTTTACCATCCAACCGTATTAAGGAACGTAATTCCTCAAATAGCTTTTAATATAACTTTCTTATGCCTAGCTTCCGAAGCATTAGCATTAGAAATTATATCGAGTTATTATTCATGAGTGCTTAAAAGGATTCCTTCGCGTTCCTCTTTATTTTAGTTACTGTTAAAGAAATAAATGAATTCCGGATGATTTATATGATTGAACACAAATTGATTATTAATTTGTAAGTAAAAAGAAACCAGATCGGATCCCGATGGTATAAAATCTCCAACGCGAAACATTTTAAGAACTTCAAATAGGAGGACAGTTACTTCTAAATCAAACCATTTCATCAAATTGTCCAAAACGCAATCAATTTATTAATCAAAACATTAATAAATGTTTTCCGTTTTTTTGATAAAATTCACGCTTATTTAAAACATACAAACATACAAAGCCTTAGAATAGAAATTTTCACAAACAATATCTATAATTTTTTGCCATTTATCGGATAGATTACGGACGCCCTCCAAATAGAAACTTTCTACTTCCGGAGGGAAACAATCATCGACTTATTTTCACACATCTTCAACTTTTGTAAATTGCTGATCTGCTATGTAGAACTACATCGATCTGAAAAAGTGGTATTCTGAAGCGATCAAACTTAGATAACATACCGCCTGCGGTAGAAGCTTTCAGCCGAAACTAAAGATCACTTCCTGGCTTGCTTTTGCTGGCGACAGACGGACGCACGCGAGTTTCATCGTTTTCATGGCGACAATTTTTTGGACAAAACATCGAAAAGCGCTAACTGCTTACTGTGCATGTTTGCCCCAATCCAACTAAGTCCTTTTCGTAGCTTCAGCTGCATTTTTGTCCAGCTTAGTCCAGTTAAAAAGACAATGAGACCTAATCCTGTAAACGACATCTCTTTGCAATTTTACTGACACTGAACGAACTGAACATATACCGTACAACCACCAATATTTACATTATCTATATTCAAAATTTCGGGAAAATTGAAGGCAACGGCTACGTTTTCAGGGTAGCGAATTTATTAGTGCACTCTGTACAAACCAGGAATAACAATAGGTTTATTCTTATTCTTTCGACTCAAGTCAATTTAGAAATCAAATATTTTAATGGTGGCTGGGAATGCAAGATTGGGCCCCAGTCGAATATAACTTTTACTTGTTTTTTTTTTGTTTTATGCATTAATTCAGAAAAAAGGATTCTAACCATTTCTGAGGAATGTTGAAGGTGCAATGCATTGATTTCCTTCTAAATCAAAACAAGTCACGTTTGAACTGTGCTCCCATTAAAGGTGTGATTAACTAAAAATTTATGGAATATATCGTAAGCAAAAGGTCATAAGATTTGATACGTCTTCACGTCTTTACGTCTTCAATCATCACTTAAGAATTTTCTCAAAAAGAATCTCTTCGATGAAAATCATTTTCAATAGCGAAACAAACTTCCATTCATAAGTAAAATCCATTACAAGTTACTTTGGGGTTTGCTCTCCTCAAAGAAAACTTTCTTTTACGTCATTGATACCATAGAGATGCCATGAGAATGCGTGAAAATTTGCCATATGTTGACGTAGTTACTACCTAAATGCCTTTGGAAATTTTCAGGTCATAAAATTTAACTCTCAGTTGACAGAAGTTGATCTTTTTATTACGAACGAGTTTTTTCAGAATGAAAAGAAAAAAATTTTTATTTTTTTTGTTTTTTACAAGATCACGAAGGCAAAAAATAAAAATATCTGTATTAAGTTGCCCAGCAAATGCCGGTGAATTTCTTCCCCTTTTCAAGTTCTTTGATGAATGCATCTTTGCAATGACAATTGCCATGTAAAATGTCCCACTTCGACTGGACTTCTCTCAGAAAATTCTCCACATTTTGTGGATTATCCAGTATCTTCGTTTCCACGGTCAAGTTATTTTCTTTGATTATTTTCCATCTCTTCATGCTACGTACAACGTCGCCGCAAAATGTTGTGGGCGGCGGTAGACAAATATGCCGAAAGACAGCAGGGACTTTCCCCTCTGAAAAGAATTTTATAGCAACAACAACAACAGAGATTGGATTAGTTTGCATTCTTATTATTATCTTCGCGAGACTTAATTTATTGAAAGCAAGACAGATGGACAGAACTCGAAAGAATGCAGCGATCTTTATCATTAAAAAAAACTTTCAATTTTTTTTATTTCCTATCTATTGCTAACCATCACCTTCGCGTCGTTTTATGCATTTTTGCCTCTTTTTTGTCACATAGGTTTCAACCGGCAGAATATGATAGAAATAAGAAAATTCTCTTCACCGAAATCATTACTTACTTTTGCGACGCAATTTAAAAATCTTGGAACCCTCGCTTTGAGCTTTTTCATATATGCGGAGAATTTTTGCCATTTTTCTGTCGGCATCTCTATCGGAGTACAGTGATATGCACTTTGGTTCACATAAATCGTAAATATTTGGTCCAGGAAATGGTATTGCACTAGCAAATTGGGATTTTTTAAATCGTTTCTTCGAATTATGAATCAGTTCTGCATGCCAGCGATTTACCTCGCGAGCGCGATCATTACACTGTTTAAATGACATGGCGGCCAAAAGTTTTTCTACTTTAGAAAGGTTTCTGAAAAAATTCAGGAAGAATGGTTTGGGAGATAGTTAAAATTTATCCTTTTCTACATTTTTCGTCCCCTTACGTTGTATTCTTTAACGAATAAATACCAGGTATTACATGGGTACGGATTAAATGATGCAACTTGAAGGCTACACAATGCAATAAATCCTCTCCGGCCGCAACATGTAAACGCATTAAACGAGTATGATCGTGTATGTGCTCGCGAGACCACCAACCACGAAATACTGCCTGAATCTTTCGAGCTGCAAAGAAATAATATTCCTCGATGCGTTGCTGTAAAAGTCTCTCCACTTTGCGAAAATATACGCGCTGATAGTAAAACCGGCGCCATTCCGTTTGAATGATAATAGCAGCACGAGTTCGATTGGCTAGACGATTACGTACTAACCATCCGCGTACAAAACGTTGTATGGTACGCGCTGCTTTGAATTCGAAATAATCTCTAATTAACATCTCTGTCCTAACAGCAATAAGAAGGGATGAAGTTTAATATATAAGCGCTCATATTAGGTGTGCAGTTACCGTGACAAAGCTTGTTGCTTCAATTCCAAGCATTCATCGCTATCCCAGTCCCTATAATCATCCTCGAAATTGATATCCTCCTCGAGACATGCTTTCCAACTTTGATTTAGACCTGTGGCCGAATAGCAAAAGTGCCGTAGGGAAGAAAAGGAATTTAAGCGGGACCTTTGTTTCTTTTTATACATGTTTTGGTAAATGCTTTTCTTGAACGAGCCTTAGAAAAGTTTTTCTATTATAAGAAGAATATTGAAATTGCAAGAATATTAAATATATGTCTAGAGCTCCGCCTATTTTCCTATCGATATTTTCTTTCTAATGATATCAATAAAAGAAAACAATTGAAAGTTAAAGCTTTGCGTACATTTTATAAACATCTCAGTTCATTTTTCAACTTAAAAATTTATTTTTTATAAGAAAGTGAATTTTATATGATATCGCAGTAATTTCACTGGACTCCTGTATGTACATATATACTTAAAACACAAGGATGATATTTTGCAATACACGACTTTATTCATCATCATACGACTTTATTCATCATCAAAAGTGATTCATTACATTCTGTCTGTCCTTCTAAAACTCCGACGCATTTTTGAAATAATAATCCGTCAAGACTTTCCCAAATATACTTTAGTTTCCGCAATGATCCCACTATTTAATCCAAGTCTTTTCCCCTGGAGCAGCGTTTTGATGAATTTAACAGCATGCACAGTTCTATCTAATCAATATATGTATGACTGCAATTTTGTTCTTGTGCTTTTTCATTCATTATGAATCAAAACAAGTAAGAAATTTATTTATGTCTTTGGCCGAATTTCGTATATCCGCCACCATCAACATCTGTGGCGTCACATAGCTTTATTTATTGTCGTAAAAAGCTGATTGGTACAAAATTTATCTTCCACCTTTTACTTCACGAAGAGGTATTGTTACGAAAAGTTAATCTATCACGTCGTGTCGTCCTTACCTTATCTATTCTACTCTGTTAGGTCATTTTACGTGATACCCGTATCAACGGTATTGTAATGAAAAAATGTATCCACTCCGTCGTTACGCCCACCATAATCAATTTAAAAATAACACATGTACCTTGTCGCTTTCTACACTCCAAGTCCTTTTATTTGATACCCACATCGTTGGTATCATTAAGAAAAAATCAGGTCACCAGGTCGTGGTGTCCACGACATTTATTTCACAATTCACTCATTTTTAGGCAAACAACATATCTTCATTTGAGGAAGGTACAAAATAGTTTTACCATCGTGTCTTGTGTACCTTATGGTGAGTAAGTATAAAACCTCCAAAAAGCGGAAAGAAGAAATTTTAACCACTTGTAGTTTTGTGTATAGTAAAGTAGTAAAATTACGTAAAGTGAATGTGGAAATTTGTGAGTAATGAGCCAAAACTAACAAATTTTTTTTAGAAAAACGGATTTGCGGTTACTTTACGCTTCACTGTGAGCTTATATTTTG
The DNA here is from genome assembly GCA_000688735.1 of Glossina austeni. Classification (NCBI taxonomy): domain Eukaryota; kingdom Metazoa; phylum Arthropoda; class Insecta; order Diptera; family Glossinidae; genus Glossina; species Glossina austeni. The sequence continues at coordinate 9,540 of JMRR01017859.1, forward strand.
ATCAAGTTTTTCCATTCTCAGTACCAAAGCAAAAACTTCCAATGATTCTACAAAATTTGAAGTCGAATTTTTTACGCTTGCGACCAGGAAAGAATCGGCAACGCACACTACACAGACACACAGAGACGGATAGACATGGCTTAATTAATTCATAATTCCTCGCTGATCAAGAATATATATACTCTATAGGATTTCTGGCGCCTTCCTCGCAGGTATTGCAAACATTATGGCAAATTGAGTAGAATCCCCATCCCTTAGTGGCGAATCAGACGAAAATGGAGCTTATTAGATTTAACAAACTAAAACCAAATGTTGATGTATTGATCCAAATAGCTTATGGCATATATGGCACCAATGAGAACCTATATGAATTATGACATATAATCTGAATATGATTACCTGAAAAATTCGTCCTGAAAATAGTTAGTCCAATCTTATCCGCTCTTATGACGGTAACTCACAATAAGGTCGACTGTGGTTGTGGTAAAGGCGGCTTTCCGTTGTTTGTTGAATTGGAAATTATTTTCCAATATTTTGATGTACACGCAGTACTAAACCAAACTAGCAAGGGCAGAACGGCCTTTATATTTGATATATTTCGAAAATGACAGTCTGGATTGACATCGGATACGCAGACGGCCAAATTTGCTCTTTTAGCTGATGATTTTTTTTAAATCACCCATTTGTTCGTTGGTCAAGCCCATTACGGACAGAATGCATTTTATGATAGCAGATATTCAAAAAATGCATATCGAGTCAGAACTAAGGAAACAGGTCGTAGAACCAATTGGGAGAAAAAGTTCTTCTAAGCAGCTAGCGTATACGCGGGTACCTATTGCATATTAAATTTTTGTTTTTAATGGAATGGCAAGACTGAAGGTCTTTACATTTCTCATGTAATTAAATAGTTTATTGGCAAAGGTTTACAGATGAATACTAATTATCTCCGAATCTACGAGGGAATCTAGGAAAATTTGTCATTTCTTTCCCGCCTATCTAAAAGAGTTATGGATATGTCTATTTTAAATCTATATCATTAATCCGAAGGAAAGCTCTTATATAAGAGCATAGAGTAAATGTATAGCAATTTTCAAAACTTCATAACTAAGGAGTACTTAATTAAGTGCAGTGAAAAAGGCTTCATTAAATTCTTGTCGCCTCCTTCGTGGTTTTTATTGGCTGTCAGTTTAGTTAATATAAAACTATGTTTCCAACGTCTAATGACAAAAATTCTAATTTAAAATGATTGGGTAACTGCCGACAAATTTGTTGCCTTTTTCGAGTTCTTTGACAAATGCGTCATTAAAACAGAAACTGTTGCATAAAAGATCCCATGTCGATTGGATTTCGTTCAGGAAATTTTCCACATTCTGAGGATGATCTAAAATATTTCTTTCCATTGTTAGGTTTTGTTCTTTGACTATTTTCCATTTGTTCATGCTACGTAAGAGGTCCAGACAAAATGTACCACGACTCAAAACTTGAAATTGTAAAGGTGCAGGTTCTGGAAGAATAGAAACAAACATCAATATTATAGAACTTGTGTACATGCTGTGTCGTGGCTATCGGACCACTTAACAGAATGATCAGGTATTGATAAGAATTGCAATAATTTCCAAAAGAAAAAAGTTTTCGTTCGTTTCAAGGAAACAAAGAAAGCTTCGTGCAAAGTTCAAAAGGTTATGTTGTCATGAAGGCGTTTATTTTTTTAGCTGACTTATTTCTCTTAGGCAATTTGGACATTCTAGGGTCTTCGTCATTAGCAAGTTCATATCTGTGCAATATTTTTGACATTCTGCGACCTGCGTCGTCATCGTGGTGTGATGAATGATGTGTGAAATTTTCGCACACGTTATGATAGTCAGGACCAGCAAAAGGTAATTTCGTAGCGAATTCAGAGTCGTTATGAAGTTTTTGGGCATTACTTATGTGCAGGGTACGTTGTCGATTCGTTTCCTGACTAAAGTCACTGTAGCATTTAAACTTTAAATTAGCGACGAACTCTTCAACTTTAGCAAGTGTTCTACAAAATGCATACAAATATAAAAAAACTTGTTCTTCTTCTCTATCACTCTTCGCTTACTCTGTATTCTTCAATGAGTATACACCTGGCACGGTATACTTGCGTAATAAATGAAGCAATTTAAAAGCTACGCATTCCAGTAGAGCTTTCGCTGCCTTAAGTTCTACGCGCGTTAAACGAGCGTGATCATGCACGTACTGACGCGACCACCATCCACGATATAGTGCCTGAATTTTTTGCTCCGCATGGTAATAATGCTCCTCAATGCTTTCCTGAGTAAGCTTTTCCAGTTTCCGAAATGTCTACGTAGTAACCAACCGCGTGCAAATCGTTGTATACAATGGGCGGCTTTGAACTCTTTGTAGTCGCATAATTCGCTCCTGAAGTTCGTAAAAACAAACTCACTTGCTATTATCGTTAAGTGTTCCTATATAGATCTTATTTACCTTAACAAAGTGAACGTTTTTTCTGAGCTCTTGTCAATTTCACTCTCCAATTCCATAGAAGTATACGGTTCAGTAATCCTTCCTTCCGTACATTCTCTAAAACTTCTCATTGTGCCCGACCCGGAATAACAAAATTGCCACAAAGAGGAATAAGAATTTATACGAGATCTTTGCTTTGCTCTATACATCTTTACTAAATTCCTATCAAAAATGGTAATGAACGAATTTTTTTGCACCAAAAGGACAGAATAAGAACACACAGCACAAAAAAACAATATATGTAAAATAAAATACTTAAAATTGACAAAATTATTAAATGCTATAAACACAATGAATGAAAAAAAAAAAGTGAATAATCTTACATGGGAAAATTTCTATTCAAATTTCCAATTACTTGCTTTCGACATGATTGTCAATGAGTTATTGCTACGGTACCATACATTTGTCTGTCAGTGCTAACCTCCTCCACCTCTCTCTCCCTCTCTCTCTCTCTCTCCTTGGGAAGTATAATAAATATATTTTTCAGGAGATTTTTAAGGTGCACAGACGTGTATATATATTGATCATAATTGCAGCCGTCTTCAACGCTTGGGCGGCATCTAATGCTAGAGGGGACAGTCCGCTCAAAGCAAGTGACACTCCTCATTGGCGAACGTAGAGATACATTCAAGAATGCGGAAGCAAGCTCAGAGATTGGTATCAGTTTTGCAAGTGATGGCTTAGGTTAGGTTGAAATAATCGTTGAATGCGGATTACTCGAACAGCCATCTTCAGCCGATGTTCTTGGATCAACGAAGTCGGGGCTAGTCGATATTCCAAAGCCAAGGCTCAAAATGGAAGGATTCATTCTTCGACGAACACATATTCAATTTAATAATGGACGCAAAGAAAATCATAGAAGGAAAAGTAAGCGAACTCAAGCAAGCCGTGCATGAAATCTTAGCTGAAGCATACGACGAGGCTTCGTCGGAATCCACCAGCAAAAGAGGAAATGAGTGTTATTCGTGCAGCAAGCAAATAAATTCACTTAGAAAAGACTGGTTGAAAGTTAGAAAGAAAGTACAAAAGTCCACAGACAAATCAAGCTTCGAAAGCAGGTTGACACTCTATAAGAATCTGAGACGTGACTTGAAGATTGCTAGACACAATGGGCATAACGAGAGGATCGCATACGAATGGAAAGCAGAGCTCCGTGAAGTATGTAGTGGCCGTAACGCCGGAGAGTGATGGAGAAGCGGCGGTAAAGAATATTGTGCCATGCTTACAATTGACGTGGAAAACGCCTTTCATTGGGCGGACTGTGAAGCATTCGAAAGGTCACATCAAAATACCTAGAAGAGATGGGGCTAGAGCTCCGCTGTAAGACGGAGGCGGTGCTAGTAAGCAGCTGAAAGTGTGCGCAAACGTGTCGGGCAGCATACTATACAGTAATTATTTGACCTGATTTCAAATGCCTCCTTCCCGTGCTATACTATCGAGTCAGCTTTAAGCGCCATGTGGAATGCACGGCCAGAATTAAGCCAAATATATTGGAAGGCCGAAAACCATCAATAGCAAAGTAATAGCCACGTTGGTAACTTCAGTCATGATGTACGCCACACAAGTTTGGGCGGAGGCCATATATTGCCTTAGCGCTCCGAAACAGACATGGGGACTACGAACAGTGCCGCAAGAAGCCGCCATTGTAATCGCATACGCCATATGAACATTTTGGTTTTTGAAATGAGGCACATCCACAAATGACGTTGTAACGACGACCAATTTCAACAAGCCATAAAAAAAAGCTAGAGTCGCCGAGGGTATGACAATCGTGATGGAAAAGACAAAGATGGACGTTCATTCTTATTCGAAATATGGCGCAATGGATCGAAAGGCCACGCGAGCATTTAAATTTTTACCTCAACTAGTTCCTAACTGGGGATGACTGTTTGCGGAGGTAGCTATCAAGTTTCGGGCACGATAGCTCGTCAAACTGCCCAGAACGCGCGTACAGAGACGAAGATGTAAAGCAAGCTATATTTTGCTGTGACAGGTTGCAATATGGTAGAGCGCAAATGTAATGCAGTGACTTGATAACTGACAGCAACGAAGCCTGGAGTACAAAGGACGAGCTCATAAGGAAAGATAAGAATTACAACGTTTAGAAAGATGGAAGGTGGAGAGAAGAGAGAGTGAAGGCCGATAGTGTATGCTAAAGTCCCACCACATAGAGCGCACTAATTGCAATTGCAACCAGCGTCCGCGAAGTAATACCTGACGGTGGTCTCACGAAGGAGAGTCGTCGGACCATCATGGTGGGGACTCCCGGAGGGGGGAGGGGGGAGGCTTAGATGGCGAACCATGGATTTGGGTGGTACGGTTTGGAAGATTTCTTCCTCCAACTAGCGCAGCAAAAACGCATATACACCCATAAAGGACTTAACTAATTTTCGTATGCGTATTAAATAACACAATAATTCTGCCTGTGAAATCTTTAAGCTTTACGCTAGAGTAAAGTTTAGGTTTTATGCTACAGTAATAGTTATCACGACTAGATATATCTGACATTTTAAAATATAACCTAGTTATGTGAGAAATAGGCGCATCCAACACAAATGGGGCCCAAGACAAAAATATGTATCTACGCAATGTCAGGTATGTGTGTGAAATTTATTATGCATCGTCGGAAAAATAGGAAAATAAGGAAAAGTCGATTTTTTCTGTCTGCGCATTAGTTTAACGTCCTTTGAAGCCTTTCCTTGTTATGTAGTTTCTTTATAAGTCATCGCAACCCCACTAGGAAAATTCCCTGCATTCGTTGTTGTTGCCATGCTAATTATTTATATAGAATGTGAACGTTCTCTTGTGATTTTTGTCATCGCGAAAACGGGAAATTAAAGCAAGCATTGTTGTTGTTATTGTTCATATTGCTTTTAAAGCAAGGCATTTATTTATTAACTCCACCATTTTCCGAGTTATTGAGAACGGATGGATAGGCTTGGAGTATTGCTTAAGGTATTTGGCAATTTCTCCATTCCATCCATTCATTGTAATCGCGAGAGCATCCACTTGCAAAGTGAATAACTAATGGGGTTATTTTTAAAGTTAAATAGATTTAGAGTATTTTGCAATGATGACGTCATCCAGTAGATTCCTTTTCTATTCTCAGTAAATTCCAATCCCAATTTAAATCATTTATTTAATCGGTTAGGGGGCATTCCAAACAGATAAACTCGAATGTTATAACAAGTATGGCCCGATATTGCCAATGTGAACGGTGTCTTAAACAACCTAGCTATAATTCTCGTACGATCTCAAATTTACTAAAGTACTTCAATATTACTAATCAATATAGCCGTCGAGCCAAAAGCGAAAATCATTACTGAAAGTGACTTTGCATCTCATCTCATCCGCTCCTTGAGCTTCGGGGTGTTGAGTTTTCGTATGATGTTATAAGCACACACTTTGACCTCCTAGCCAGGCAGCTAGTAAACGAGTTATTATACAATGGTCTAAGAATACGGGCTATCGGGATTACCTGTTTTTCCTTTTCTATTTGCCCTTGGCAAAGAATATTATGACGCGCTTAGGCCGAATCAAATGTTGAAAAAAGAATTTCGAGAACAATTTTGAATAACTTGCAAAACTTATGTAAGCTTTCTTGACGATAGGATGGAAAGTCTTCAAAAGGGACACCAAGGAATGCATCGGCAGAAGTTTCTGCTTTGTGAAGAATACGTTCCTAATATTATTCCGCTAACATTGAAAACCGCTTGAGCGAAATAGCAACGAGTTTTGATCCGATATGTATGCAAGGTTCGAGCACATGTCTGTGGTTGCCTTTAACATTGCAATATTAATTTTAGGCAATCTTTCATCTTATCTTTACAGACATTTTTGCCTTTGGTTTTCTGTGGCCCTGACAAGCTGGAAAGCCCTTTCAGGGTTTTTGCTGGTAACTAGTAGTCCAGTTGGCGAAATCGCAATTGATGTTAAATACGGGCTGGTAAGTTGCCTCGAACGCGCTCCGTCATTTGGGGATATGTGAAACATATTTCTTTTTACGAAAGGCCTTCGCCGCACAAAATAGTTCTCAATCCCACTCTTGAGCGTTGATAAAACTTTTCGAGTTTTTTTAAAAATTACTTTCTTACAAATTCACGCAAATACCCACACATGTATTATTCAAAGTTAACGTCAAGAATATTTTTTTTTTTATTATATGAGAGTTTTGTAAATAAAAGAAAGATTATTTTCCCATTTTAATTCAAGACTGGCGGACAACTGCCGGTTAATTTGCTGCCTTTTTCAAGTTCCTTGATGGATGCGTGTTCGCAATGGCAATTGCCTTGTAGCTTGTCCCACTTCCATTGGATTTCTTTTAGAAAATTTTCAACATTCTGGGGTTGCTCAAGGATATTTTTGTCAACGGTTAGCCTGCTTTCTTTGATTATTTTCCACCTCTTCATGCTGCGTATGATGTCGCCGCAAAAAGTAGTAGGAGGTGGTAAGCAGACAAGAGTGGCACCAATCGACTCTGCAACGACAAAGTAGTAGTCATGAAAATGATATTAAATTCCTTCTATCTGCACAAACCCATGTCGCTGACATGAATCTTCGCAACGATGAGTAACACACTGCGTTATACGTTATTTATTCAAAATATAACACAACGGACTTGAAATCGATATTTTCTATCGATTTCCAAAAAACAATTCGCACAACTTTTCAAAATTTATCCGAATTAAAATTTCTGTATATAACATGAAGTGATTTATGTTACTAGCGAGTGCTAACACATTTCCCTGATCAAGAGTTTCCATTTTAGTTAATGGACGAAATTTAAAAAACAGCAAAGACTCTTTCGAGTTCGCTTACTTCCGCGACGAATTTTAACCACTCTAGGATCTTCACGATGCGCCAATGCATACATTTGCAATATTTTCGCCATTTTACGGTCTGCGTCCTTTTCAGAAAATAATATTTGATACTTTTGCCCACATAAATTGTACATATCAAGGCCGCGGTATGGTATTTTTGTAGCGAGTTTCGAACGTTCAAAATGTTTTTTGGCAAGACCTATGTGCTGAGTTCGTTCGCGATTCACATCTTGAGAGTGACCGTTGCACTGCTTATAACGTAAGCTGGCTAAAAGTTGTTCGACTTTAGAAAGAGTTCTGAAAAATCCGTATAGGAGAAAAGAAACTGATTGTAAACTTTCACTTTCCCAATCGGTATTTAGCTTACGTTTTGTTCTTTAGCGAATAGACGCCAGGTATGACATAAGTTCGTATCAAATGATGCAACTTGAAAGCTACACAGTGTAATAAATCTTCTCCGGCCCAAGTTGACAAACGCGCTAAACGACCGTGATCGTGAATATTTTGACGCGACCACCATCCGCGATATGCTGCCTGAATTGTTTGAGCTGCACGGAAATAATATTCTTCGATACGTTGCTGTATAAGTCCTTCCAGTTTACGAAAGTACAAACGTTGACAAAGAAAGCGACGCCATTCAGTTTGAATAACAATGGCCGCACGTATTTGTTTGGCCATAAGAATCCGTAGCAACCAACCGCGTACGAAACGCTGTATGCAACGGGCGGCTTTAAACTCTAAATAATCCTGTATTAACATTTCCGTTCTAAATTCCATAAAGAGAAATTCAATTTTTGATTTTTCAAAGCGTTTTTATCAAGCCAGTAATTTTACCGAGAAATTTTTTCATCAGCTTCCGAATAGTGATACGGAGGCCATCGTTGTACTCTCGGTATAGTTCCACGCCGTGAGCATTGTTCTACGTCCGGTATGCTCCCTTCCACACATGCTCTAAAATCTCCCATTGTATTTGATGCTGAATAGCAGAAGTCTCGCAATGAGGAATAAGAATTTAAACGCGATCTTTGCTTTCTCCTACGCATATTTACCAAGAAAGTTTAAAACGATAATAAAATAAAATTTTTGCGTACACCTATAACACGTAGTGAATATATTTAAAGCAAAATATATAACAACAAAAAATTTCAACAGTTATAAAATAATGAAAGAGAAAAGTGACAACTCTTGCATGGCTACTTGTTCCCTTCTTTTTTTTTTTCTATTTTTGAATTCACAATAATCTTTCAATCAACTTGTATTTGCTGAGATTTGTAATGCTGAGAAGAGTATGCACCGCTAAAGATTTCCTATCTATTAGACGCGTGTTTAAAAATTAAGAATTGCGATTAAGAATTAAGATTTAAAAATTAAGAATAAAGCGCGCTATGCACGAAAATAACAATTGACGGAGGGACTAAGCTAAATTATGTGTAATGATGTTAAAGCCAGAAAATACTCTTCAAAGATTTTTTAGACGCTCAGCTCTCAAACACGTCCACACGATTGCATTATGCGATCCAATTCATTTTCGTATATTTCAAAAATTGCAAAAAATACATGGACAGACATCAGAGGGTCAAATGAACAGACTGACTTAAAACGATTCAGAAAAAGATTCTAAATCGACCGGTGTCAAAAAAAGACGGATCTACCTTAAATACCTCTGGGTATTAAATACATCCTCACAAATTTACCAACCATTGTACCACAAGCGGTATTAGGTATAAAGTTCTCTCGAAACAATATTGTAAGAGTGTAAAATGTAGTCTCTCTTTAAGTTGAGGTAACATTTACTGGATGCGGTAGCGGTCCTTACAAGAAAATTTCTGTTTCCTAGATTGCACAGCTAGCTAACTAAACAAACTGGTAAACAGAAGTGTGAATAAAAGACACAAAGAAAATCGGTTTTGTACATCATCTTATCCATATATGTGTTCTGTCGTTTCCACCAATTTCCAATTCCATCCGATAACAACTGTTCGGCCTTCGAATGAGATTTAACTGTACCTGGTGGTGGCATTTTAAGAGTACTAAACCTACTCTTACTATATTTATAAATATGTAACAAATAAAAACATTGTAATAATATCGTTAAATACTCTACTACACCCTACAATTGCCCACATATAGACTTGTCAGAATGAGAGTTTTGATATGAGAAGTGGTCGAAGAAGTGTTTCGATCCGAATCATTTTGAAAAGAATTCGGGCGTGTGCCAAAATACATCCGTGCACCAAACTTCCACCACCACCAGCACCAACTAGCACCAAAATATCTTGAAAGTTACTGTCTGTAGGTTGAATACAATAAAACAAGGCGGACAGACATGTTTAGATCGATTCAGAAAGTGAGTGTGAATCGATTGGTACAATAAAAAATGGGTCAATGTCATCTTCTTTTGGGTTTTCCGTTCGTCTGAAAAAACTTGATATATTCTTGTACAACAAGTGCTATAGGACTAAAACTGGCCCCTTCCCTACTGGCCACAATTATTAAAAAATGGATTGGTTGCTTCCATTGAAATTACGGACCTTTACTTGATAGGAGGTTTGGAAAGTGTTGCGGGAGGACAGATTTTACAAAACTGAAGTGGGCCTGAATTTGAAGGCCGCGTATATGTGACCATGCCAAACTGAAACGTGTCCTCGATGAGTGTAAACAAATCGTTCTACAGATATAGTCGAGTTTCAAAACTATGTTAGCGACAATCAAGGCAGTATAGCAATCTCAATAGACAAAATTTTAATGACACAATTTTAGTTAGGACGGATAGACAAAGGGACATATTGAAATAAATTCCGCTTTTCAGCTTAATTAATGTATACATCTGCATAGTGGGCATTTCGTAACGTAATTCGTTCGACAATTTTAATGCATTTCTTGTGATGGATAAAAAAATGCCAAAAAAAAAAAAAATTTGAATGCATCAAGAAAATAGCTTCAATTTGTATTACTCGAAAAAGCCTTAGAGCGCCAGGTGAGCAAATTTTTTCAATTTTCAAATTGTGTGATAAAAAAAAATGTAAATTTTATGCTAATCATGAAAACACAATCATAAAAAAAGAAATAAGTCGTTTTATGCTTCTAAGTCCCATAAAAATACGTGCATATCGTACAAATACCTGAGTAATTGACTAACAAAAAAAAATTGCTGTTTGCGCCTTTTTCTGTGTGCTTAACTAACGGTTGTAAAATAGATACTTTTTTTTTATAAAAATTTACCGTTTTCCGCTTGCGAAATATTTATTATATGCTTTCTCTCTTTGTGTTCGGCCAAAGCAATTTGCTCTAAGTGTTGAGCCAGAAAGTAAAAAGAAAAAAACAAAAAAGAGAAAATTAATGATAAATTTTTACGAGCTACCAATACTTGACGCTGATGCTGCTGCTGCTGCTGCTGCTCACTAGATCCTGCTTATATTGAATTAAAATAAAATTTCCCTCTAATAAAAATTGAATGAGTAGCAATTAAAATAAGCTTTTAGGGTACATGTCTGCACATACTTATCCATGTAGATGAACCGGCATAGCAAGAGTAGTATGTGGCCATTAGAAGAACGTGAGCAATATATGTCTTTCATGGTTAGTTTTAAGTTTCGGAAAAAGCATTAAAATAACAAATAGTTTAGCTGTCAGAAGGAACGACTGTTTAGAGCGACTGAAAGAAATAAAGGCCCCTAATTAGTTCTATGACAGTGACTTTATTTACTAATAATTAATGTTGCATTTCTTATCGTTCACTTATTTGCCACTATAAAGCCGCGGCCTAACCTACGTAATTGCTGTAATTATAACACATGTATGAAAGGATTTTACAAGACAAGTGCGATTGAACTGAAAGATTACTTGATTGATTCAAGGAGTTCTGTACAGCAGTTGCAGTTCTCGGAAGAGCTCAAAATATTCAAGAAGTTCTGTAAAGCAGTCGCATTTCACGGAAGAGCTCAAAATATGTACCCACTTCCGCACCACCTTCCCTTGGAGTAACTATTCAAAGGCGGGAGGACTCTTCTATTACAATCTATTTAAAACGGTCCGCAGCACTTTCATCTGTAGACTGTTTGATTGAGAAAAGAAAGCCATATTAAGCCACGTGGAGGATGTAATGCTTCAAAACACTTTTTCGTAGCTAGCTTTTCATTCTTAAAGACACTCTCCTGATCTGTTTGGTCGTTCTAAGTTCCTCGTAGATTGCTAATTGCACTGATATTTGATTGGGATGATCTTAGGTTTCTTTCTTTCTTATCAATCGATTTGGTTGATGCTTTACGACTTTCGAATAATGTCGTAAATCGCCCTCATTTTGCTTTTATAAGGTCGATCGTTCCAAAAATCTCCTCTGCATGTACATCTTCAGTAAGGCACCTTTTCGATATTCACGTTATTTACCATATGGTTATCAAAGACACGACAGCACATCTTTCAACGTTTCCGATGTCGATGCCTTCGTGACTGAACAAACTTAGATTACAAGCCGAAGCAAGAAGCGTTCTCATATATCCAAGCCCTTTTTGAAAGCTAAAACTTACGCGATCTAGTATGGAATATGAAGTGCTGGCTTTGAAAATCGATTACTCTTTACCATGTGGATATATATGACAAAAAGCGCTCAGTTTAAATTAGTATCGGAAGCTTCCATCCACATAC